>OZ004601.1:53629426-53827658 GCA_963924605.1 Malthinus seriepunctatus
AATCAGAAAATCGTGATCTTGGCACGTACAGTCGTTGAATTTTAAAAATATTTATAACTACGACTGTTTGAATCTTATTGTTTTTATCTTTTTATTAAGACTAATTATGTATAAATGAAGATTTTATTTTTTAAAATAGACCCTGTATTTGCCTCCGCAATAATAAGAACTACGAGTTAATGTAATAAAATAGTTATCAAATTCATTTTTTAATGAGTAATTCAATTTTAATTAAAGTACTAGCTATTCAATTTTGGTTTTGAAGAATAGGCAACACATTATTCACTTTACCTAGAAGAGATTTATGACCAACTTGTAAATCGACAGGGGGTTAGTTTAGGCAAGTTCCTAAACGGGTAAAGAGGTAAAAACCTCTTCTGTAATATATTTAAAAACTAGAGAAATGAAGATTTTTGCTAATTTAAGCTTTGAACCAATAATAATTAATAATAGGGATGCAAAAAAAACACACTCCATTTTTTTAATATTTTGCTGGACCTTCATTTATAATAGGTTCTCTGTTTTATGTTAATCGAAGTCGTTAAAATAATAAGGTTACATAATGCATAATAAATTATTAAATCCTTTCTTTAAAATGTATAGAAAATAGGATTAATAAAATATGCTTATTTTTATTTGAATCAAAAAGAAACAAACTTCAAATTCGATCGAAATGGTATCGGATTGAGTTCATCCACTTCAAATTGTCGACATAGATCATTTTGAAATTTTAATCGGATCGAACATTCAAAAAATTGACCTGAACCGTTCGATTTGTATGAGACTTCAAAATGAACTGCGTACATCTACAATTTTTAAGTTTATCAACTTAATCCGATTCCATTTCAATCGAATCAAAAGTCATGATAGAGACGAAATCATTAATTATTTTATTAAAAGTAAAAAATAAACAAAAATATTTATATACAGGGTTATTCAAATTCGACCGGCAGCATGGGGATCTCGCTTATTTGAAGAGATAGAGAAACGGTTAAATTGGGGCAAAGTTGCGGAATTTTATGGCGACTAATAATCTAAAAAGAAAAGTGCCCTAGCTGCTTTTCTTTTTAAATTATTGTATATCAATATATATAAAATGTATATCACTTGAGTATTTATTTTTAAATTTTGTACTCAAATAAGCTAATTTGTTGATAAAAATTGAGGATCAAGCTGCTCTAGAATAGAAACAAAAACAGGTATAACAAAACATAAATCCATGCTTCGATTACAACCCGAGATTTTGAAATTCAAACACCTTTAACAAGTTTTTAAAGTTTTTATTTCCTAAATTATAAAGTACATTAATAGCATTGTTTACTCAGTTATTTTTGTAATAAACACAAATAAAGAAATAAAATTAGTCGCAATCGAAGCATGGATTTATGTTTGGTTATACCGACTTTTGTTTTAATTCTAGAGCAGCTTGATCCTCAATTTTTATTAACAAATTAGCTTATTTGAGTACAAAATTTAAAAATAAATACTTTTTATCAATATATTTTTATCAATATAATTCGGTGCTGTACCGAATGTCTTTCCTTATTTTGGGTACCAATACGATGGCAATACTCTTGGCTTTTACCAGAAATTACCTAATTACGTCCCGGCCGATACCCTTAATTTCTAAGGGTGTAAAGAAAGTAACAGTATAATTATGAACAGGTAGTTTATGTGCAAATTTAAGTTATTGTAAAAAGATTAGAAAGAAAATGTACCTACTTACTGTATAAAGTCCAGTCCTTCAAACTTTCTTATGGTAATACAATTTTACGAATTTCATAATCACTTTAGGACTTATTTTTTAGACTTTCTAGTAAATTTAGAGATACCGTTAGAATCAGAAGAATAGATACGGGTGGTTTTTTAATTTAATTTTAATTTCTAAAGCTTTACATATTATGCTTCGAAAAATTCGCTATGGAAATACTATACGAATTAGAAATAAGTAAAGACTTTATTTGTATGTCTTAGATCAAGATTTTGTACCTAATTCAGATATATGAAGTAGTTATATTCTCATATTTATTATTCTCTTAATTTAAATTAATTTTTGTATTCTTTTTCATTTAATAATTTATCAATAATTTTTAGATCATAAGTTTAATTATATCTATCAAGAAATTTGTTATCTTGGTTGAACCGAAACATAAAAAAAAAAGTAAGAAGGATTTGCTTTGTATTGAAATTTCAATAAGGTGTCATAAATCTATCAACTAACTGAGCTTGGGACAGTAAGCAAAAAGGCAGGTAGAATTGTCACTTTAAAAGAAATAATGGTTAGGCAACTCATCCTACATGAAATCGAAATTTTTTTTCACTAAATAACACTCTTAAAGAAATATTTTGCATACATCAGGTAAAATAATGGACAAAAATTTTTTTTAACAATAGGCACCTCAAAAGCAGGTAAAAATTTTGTACTTACATTTAAACGCGATTGACAATAACAAACAAAACAAACACCAGCGCCACGAGCGTACATAACTTGACTTAAGTTAGCTGCAGCTAAAATAACCGGAGAAAATCAGTGGTTATAGAATGGTTAAAGTTGACTGGCCATCGAGAGACAGAATGAATAGATATCTATTCGTCAGTAGATAACTCTCTTTTCAGAGACTCGCAATTAGACTTTCTTCCCTTTTTAACATAAAATTTCAACCCAACGTATAACAATAGTAAGATACAACACGCCAAAATCGGACAAACAGGTTATTTTGGTGGTTATTTTTCTATCGTTATTTCGAGAAAATAACGTTAGTTGTTATCTGCTAGAAATAACCTGGAAGTTACAACACACCACTGATTATATGAGGGAATTAATGGAAATTAATTTTGAATGTTTTAAAATAATGTCAAAGAGACGAAAATTAGCAGAAACAGCTATTGCCATGAAAATTATCAAATGTTTAAGCTTAATTTAAGCTTAATTTTTTCAAAGCTTATGCTTTGAAAAGATTTTATTTCAATTCATGGCAATCTCTATTTTCTGCTAAATATCAAATTTTCAATTTAAATTTATGGCATTTCTAAAGCATTCAAAATTAATTTTTTAGTGATTTAGATGCAGAATTTTATGCTCTAAAACTTTTGTTTGAAGAATTTTTTTCTAAAATAAATAGGGAGGCGGGAAATTTACAAAGTATGATATTGCATGTTAAATTCCTATGAGCGACAGCTAGCTGTGATGAAGAATACTGTCCTCACACGTGAATAATCTGAGGCAAAATTACGAAACAAATTATTGGAGCTAAATTTCATGAAAATAACTCTACAACGGTCACTTGCTCAAAAGTTGTTCGTCCAGAGTTAAAGTGGACTGGAATTCATTAATAATAGTCTAAAAACCTTATGTATTTAATTTATCGACTAATCATCACCAAAGGTTGGCTTTTGGATCGAGAGCTTCTCCGATGCACTAGCAGTTTTTATGTCGGGCGATCACTCGAAACAAGCGCATTTTACCACGTAGCTGTTTGTAGGCAAACTAATTTATAAATAACAACAAAGCTCTTAGAGTGTAATGGTGTAAACAGAGTAGAGTAGGTAATGTAAAACTAAAATAGTTAATTAAAAAATGTTTACAAGAGCCGTAGTGGGAGGTACGGTTACAGAATGGTTCTATTCAAGTTATCCGTTATATTTCTTATTAGGGTTTGAAGGCAAGAAAATTTCTTTGAGAGAATAAAAATTTTTGAGAAATTGAAAATTAATTTTCTTGGGAACTCAAATCCCTTTGGACACACTGTACTGTATTGTACTCAGGGGTCGATTGGCTTTTAAGCCTAAAAACTGCGTCCAGTGTTGATCTTTTGTTCATAACCCTGCTCGTATTTTTGTTCTCAAGAATTCAATCTTGCCAGCGAAGCATAGAATGTCTCTAAGAAGTTTGCGTTTCACTTATTCAGGCATCAAATGAGCTCGCCCTAAGTGTTTCAACTTAAGCCGAACCAGTGCATTGCAATTGGAGAGAATGTGTTTGGCGGATTCAATCTCCGATTCACAGAGTCTGCATATGTTCCTATCCTCCAGTTCCAGTGTCTTGAGTTGGTACCTCGTGATGAGTCTGATTTTGTTGCTTGATAATAGAAGAAACTTTTTAGCATTTGTGGTCGAGTATTCGATGAATTTCTTCGACTATCTTTGTCCTGGTGCGTTGTTCCAGTGAGAATTTTTGTTTCCAGTTTCTCATTTTTAAATCTTCGCCCATCTATGTGTTCTAGATAGTCCACAGAATGGTTTGTGTCCGATAGGGAGGGTATTTGAAGCTGTTCTAGCTAATTCATCAGCTATTTCGATTCCTTCAATTTCCTCGTGACCCGGCACCCAATAAAGGGCAACTTTGTTGTTCCTTGCCAATGTTTTGAGGGATTATCTGCGTTCCCAAGTGGATAAGTTTATCGCAGCTTGGCTGTCAGACATTATGTAGACTTTTTTTCTTTTAAACTTCTTCGTAGGCATTCTTGGGCACATAGTTCTATGGACACACCGTACAGACAGACAGATTTATTTTAATTTTTTTAAATTAATTTTGGACTAAATGTGGCTCGAAACAGCTAATTTTTTTGGATCTTATTTACATAAAAGCACAAAATTGAAATTAAAATTCCGAACTACAATAATAATAGTAAAGTAACGAATTCGTTCAAATTCTCATGTATTGTAGGTATTAATTGCTATGTGCACTAAACACGCAATCGCTTCATAACAATTTCAATGTATAAAATATAGCTTTTTCAAATATAATTGCTCTAGTAATTAATGCAAAAGTCTTAAATTGTAGACCTTAAATTCGATAATTTAATGTTTGATGTTATGGGGTCGTTGCTAATTAACCGTTCTAAACGTGTATTAAAGACTGATAGTTTTCGTCGATAGAACCAAGTTTATAATTACAAAAAAGTTAATGGGTTTGTTTGTAAAGTGTACATTACGTGAATTTCACTATAGATCGTTTTGGGGCCGACAATTTTATTTTTCACCGTGACCCTAGTAGGTCGATTTGCAGTATCTCTCTTCTTAAAATTTATTTATTATTACAAAATATGTAGGTGTACCTCAGGGTGGCATTTTTGATCCCATCTTATTCCCTGGCTTTATTAACAACTATCTATACCCTTTATCCCGTTAAACTACATTGAACTAACAATGATTTATTAAATGAAAATTTACATACAATGTTCTCTTACGAACTAAGGACAACGAGACAATGACATTATCCTTTTGCATTTACAACAAGAAATCTTAGGACTAACATTTGCAAATTAGCGTTCTCTTGAACTATTTACCTTCTCAAATTCTTGATTATACGTTTATTGACAGCCATTTTCAGATTTATTTCTCAAACAGGTGTGTCGATTGATTTGTTGTAAATTAATTATGATCGAAACTATTTTTACCACATTTTCCTTTGTTTTTTTCTACACGATAGCGACTCTTTATTTTCCAATAAAATTTAAAAGAACTTACTAAAGGAGTTGATTAGAATAGTTAATGGTTGTAATGTTGTAAAAGGACATGTAATCTCAATCGGGTGTAAGGTTTGGGCCTAGCGATCTTGACGTGTAATCGAATTTAAGTGTGAGTTTATATAAATCCCGAAACTTCCTTAACGTGTCCTAATTCTTCTTAATTTTTTTCCATCTCCTATCGCACTTTTTTATTTTCTTTTTCGCGATGAGCATTTAATAATTGACGTATTTGTTTCTTAACGTCTTAAGAAATACATAAAAAAGAAAAATGAAGTAGAATAGCAATTTGTTTTCTTTTCTGAAGGGATTTATTATTAATCCTAAAATCTCTTTCGTATCGTGCCCCGAAACTGGTGGTGAATGAAAATGCAAGCTGCTCATTTTTTTGTATATATTACGAAATGTGTTGAGAAATGGTGCAAAAAGCGTTTGTTTTTCAATTTTAACATAACATAATATACCTCAATTTTACATCTCTTCGCGAATTTCATTTACCTAATGCATTTAGATGTATTCATACAAATTCTTTTTACCGAGAGAATCATTTGCGACGCTGTTAATGTCGCGTGATTTGTTGTCCCATTTTAGTAGTAAATAAATATTTTTCTCATTGTTTATTGGTGCATGCAAAAGTTGAAATTATCGTTTTTCTTATCGCTGACGATGATTTGTTAAGTTTCAATATGATTAACGATATTTTTACTTTTAACAGACAATTCTAATCAATATTTTCTGTTCCAATTGTGGAAAAACAAATTAATGACCTAAGGGTAGTAATGAAAATTTCTAACTTTCACGTCCTCGACAATGTTTTCTGATCTTTTTTTTTGAACCTCAAATCTTAACGACTTCGGTAATAACAATAAAGAACTTTATCTAGCACTCGACACACAACTTTTCTTAATTCGATCTTTGGTTATTTCATCCCATTTACTATTTTCGCTAACCTTTACCCTTTAACTAACTTTCAAATGACACACTGATGGCTTTAGATAAAATCGGCTTTTAGTTAACATCCTAAGGAATTCGCATATTGACATAAATAGTTATTGATTTAGCCAAGAATTCTACTTACAAATTTTGTTAGAGAAAATACTTGTAAATTCGAAAGTTGGAAGAAAAGCTGATTTAACTTTTAGTTACTAATTTTAATAATATTAAGAAGTAATATCGTGGACTTGTTCGCAAAGTTTAATTGAATCGTGTTTTGTTTTTTAATTAAAATTAACAGTTATAAAAAAAACTATTCCTTCAATAATACTGATGGAAAATGATAACTAAAATCCATCCATAACACAAAATTAATTTTATTGAAAGGAAAAGATAATTTAGATTTAGGGTAAAACTGATTAGGGTATATGTTGTTGATGATTTTCTAAAGTTTGAAACTTTGCTATAATAATATTTTCACGGGATGGTATCAGTTACATTTGGGCCATTTTACCAAATAACGATGATGGAACGAACAGCCTCTGCAAGAAACTATTTCAAATATCATTTCCAGTCGATGTAAAAAGTTAGTAGAACAAAATTTTGTTCACATTTTTGCGGACTGTGAACGTGAGTAAGAGAGCTTTAGTGGCATATTTCTCTAAAGAGGCTTGAGAATGGATAAAGTAATTGTGATCCAAGTCAAAATGTATTGGGGTGATGGTAATTTAACTCTTAACCGAGCAAGTGAAGAATCTATGAGTCCAAGCCCTGGTCTCTGGGCTAGGACCAGTCTGCTGACTCTACGTGGCAGTGGCAGATTTCTCTAAGGGTTCTTGAGCATTATTAGACGTCGTTTTTCGAGATCTACAACTTTACATCTATGGTCCGACCTCCACCGATGCACTTTTTGGGAGCTACCTGCTTTTATAGAAAAGTACGAGCTATGAGCAAAAATAGGGTACGACATTGTTTAATAGTAAATGAAGAATAGTTTAAACATTTATTAAATCAATTTCTTTTGTTTAGGTTTGTCAAATAAAGTTACTTTTGTCTAAAACAGAGATTAGAGTTAAAAATTTAATGTCGATTTTTTTCAAAAATTTTCTTATGTAACCCATCATAAGTTTTATGCTGCCAGAAGCAGAAAAATGATAAAAAATATCATAAGTTGCCGTTTAAAAAATCAGAGTTGCGTGCTCCTGTGACTACGCACGTTTACGCATGATCAGTTAAATATCATGAACAAGTGAAGCATTTTTAGCCTAATAACTTTTGTTTAAAACATTTCTTCGAAAAATCTATATTAAAAAAGTTATAGCCTTGTTCCGTTACTATTTCCTCGCCCTGTATGTATTTTAACCATTGTCGCCCCCCTCTCTGTCCACTACATTTTCTAGAATCGTTGATGGTTCCCGTTGCTATTAATCCTCAAACTTAAAAAGTATTTGGATAATAAATAATTTAAGATTTCATTAAAATTCGTCAGAAAAGCACTTCACAAAATTAAATAGAAAATTTCCTGCGGGATTTAAATTATTTTTTTTAACTAAAAATTTCTTTAAAATTACTTAAAAAATTAATTAAGTTTAATCAATAAAAAATAAAATTCCCGATTGAAATAAAAAGAACAAAGATTTTGATGAATTCATATTCTTCCTGAAATTATTAAAAAACGACCCGTTGTTTTTGAAACGAGGAGTAAATATTTTTTAAATAAAAATCTTAGTAATTAATTTACACGGAGAAAAAACTCAACAACTTGGAGATATTTAATTTTCTTAGAAGTTCATCTTTTGATTAATTAAATGTTAAAAATTCACTTTTTCCTAACGAGGGCATTTTTTTAACGAAGTTTATAATGATAACACTTTGTACAATAAATGGTTATGATTTTTAAGACCTGACATTAATGAACCACTTTTTGTATTATACAGGGTGGCTGAAATTCGATCAGCATAGGGAGCGAGCTTATTATAATAGATCACAATTTAGCAAAGCTCCACACCGATTTCAAAAATTGTATAAAATAGATAAGTTATAACCATAAAATGAAAAGATAAATTTTCCATTTTTTTCAATTTTCATAAATATTTTTGACGAATTACTATGTAGTAAAAATAAATACCTAATTTTGTCTTTAAACCTATATACCATTACACTAAGCTAAACCCCCCTGAAACTCTCTACTTTAGTGACCATCGTGCTATTACATCGACTCTGATTGTTGCCCTAACTCTCTCCAAAGCAATAGACTCCCACTATGGAGTCCACAGAGAGAAGAATTGGGATAAATTTGTTGCTAATCTTCCCGACAGACTTCAAAAACTTAAAAGCTTAGTATGTTAAATAGGTCCATGCATAAGTCTAAAAAAGGTAATCACCCTCTTCGCTAAGCTGAACTGGAAGCCTATTATCAATGTCGATAGCTCTTCAATAGTAGGGTCGAGGAATTTAGAGTCAAATCAATCAGAGATTTTTTTTCAGACGCCGGCAAGTTTTAACCATGGGGTGTGGTCTGCAAAACCTTGAAGGATAACCTTGAGTGATCTCTATGCTACAACCAAGCTACCGAATGGGTCCTGGACTGATTTCCCAACAGCCACGATTCAAGCCAAGCTCTCATCAACCAAAACCTCTCCATCGACGACCCGACTAGCGACACGGTGTAACAGTCCATCTTTAGGAAACAATTTGCACTTCGCCCCTAGAGTCCTCTTTCACTCTCAATGAACTGGCGGGAATCATACACAAAATTAATTTCACTAAGACTGTTATTCTTTACATATTCATTGCAGCTGAACCGAAACTCGTCTTTTTTCGTAATCTCTGTCTTTATAACGGTTTCTTCCCTAAAGCCTGCAAAATAGCCAGGGTAACCTGGATACCTAAAAAGGATTTAAGCAAGTATGGACCTATCTCTTTACTTACAGTCCTGGCCAGGCTCTTAGATAAACTAGTTTCGACAAGATTAACCCATTACTATCTAGAAACGAACCACCTGCTTTCATTAAACAGTTTGGGTTCCCTAAAAACCACAATACTGTATAAGCGATCAATGAAATATTTTCACTCCTTAGTGTACCACAGCAGACTAAGGATAAATCTTTCGAAACTCTCGTCTCCTTAGACATGGCCAATGCCTTTAATGCGGCTTGGCCTCCGCTAATCATCCACGAACTTAAATCCTTAGGCTGCTTCTTAACTTACGGAGTCTAGTCACCACCTTTCTTCATTGTTCATCAATGAACTCCTTTTCTTCTCTCCAGAGGCTGCCTTCGGGGGTCTAGCGTAAGCCCTTTCTTATGGATCTTACTAATGGAAGATTGGTTCGCAGCTCTCGAGGCCACCAAATCTTACTACTACCAAGCCTTTGCTGACAACCAAATTCTATTTTTCACCGGTAGTAGGCTAATTTGAATCTGGCTTGGAGTGCTTGCCTAGCATGGGCAAACTAAAGTAAACTCACCTATACAATGAGGAGAAAACCGTTATCTACAATTATTTCTTTAAGGCCAAAGAAGACTCGCGTATTAAAACAAAACGGTTCGTTTTTATTTAGTACTTAGGACTTAACCTAAACTCCAGCCTGTTCTTCTTACAACACTTACCTGAAGTTCAAGGTTAAGTGCTGTCTACAGCGTATAGACCTTATTTAGACTTTGTGTAGGGTGGGGGAAACCTCCTCCCAGGTGCTTAAAACCATATAATGCTGTTGTCTCCATAATCCTGTATGGTGCAGAAATTTGGAGCCACCGTTTTAACGCTTACAAAACTCCAACCTACCTTAACGCGTTTCAAAGACCTTTCCTCTCACATCTCCAAGTTCTATAGAACTGCCCCTACTGTCTCGCTGGAGGTATCGGTTGATTGAAACTCCCAGAGCTTCAGGCATCGACGATTCGCTCGTTGTACGCCCATGGACTCGGACGAGCCGGTTCAATCTGACCCAACGCATTTAACCGAGCCTCAGGGGGTAGCGACGATTTCGACTTTCCTTCATTTTCCTTACACCTCTACACAGATGGCTCAGGCTGCGAGGGTAAAAGAGGTTTTGCGATCGTTACCCCACTTCTTAATACTAATCAGTTCCACACTCTAATTAGTAACTAGACTCCCTCACCTCTGCTCTGTGTGCTATTGTGTGCTATGAATTTAGTGCTATTCATAAAGTTATTGAAATCATTCCCACGATCAATCTCACTCCTCAAATACAAATTTTCATTCTTTCTGACTCAAAATCGTCCCTTGATGAGATTTTCAAATATCTCCACGATAATCAACTCGCAAGCATAATATACCTTATCCACAATCTTAAGAGTGAAGGCTACAAAATTACCCTCATGTGGATCAAGGCACATGTGGGCCATCTAGGGAACGAAGAAGCCGATTTCGCGATTAAAAATAACCTTCACTCTGAAAATATTGAATTTGACCTATCCAGGAAACACAAAAACCGCCCCATCGCTAACGAACGTCTTGGAATCTGGCAAGATCGTTGGGCTTTGGTTTCATCTGATAAATTCTGCTTTCACCTCGTTCCTCTATCAGAGAGGCATACCACATGCCTCTCACCTAAAGCAGTGGAATTAATCATAGGTCACGGACCCTTTAATGCCTTTTTGCACCGCTTTAATCTAAAGAACATTGAGCCAACCTGTGTCTCCGGTTCCGAACCCGACACACCTGATCACGTACTATTTCGATGCACTGAAGCTAGGCGAACGGCGGTCAGGGAAATTCTGAAACTTAAGTATCCTCTATATAACTTCTTTTGCCCGCCTGTATTTAACCTTAAATCTGTAGACGCTTGAGCTAAAGATTATTCGAGGACTTGCTGGAAGCTGGAAGTGAAATTTCAGAACCACCCTGTGTATAAAATATACAAAAAATAACAATTTATTTAATTTAATTGTACATGAAAATTGATTTACTCAAATCTCATTTTATAACATAAATTCAGTTGCATGTCTGTTGAAATAAATCCACGACCTTTTGTTTCAAGGTTTGCACCATTTGTGCATAACGTGAAGAAATGAGGTGTGAAAAATGTAAATGTTTTAAAGTTTGTTCATTAATAAACAAATAAAATTTGAAAGATGATAAACAAGTAAAGGAAAACGAAAATTGATGCTTTCATGTTTGAATAATGATATTTTCTTTTCTGATTCACTTATTATTGTTCATGTAAATTTTGTTTTATTCATTATAATATAATTAAAATCACAGACGTGGAATATTGACCTTCTTCTCGTATCGATTCTAAGCTTTTCTAACTTTGATCAATATTACAACAGAACACGTCGTTTTTGTTTTACTTCGTTTTGGAAATTAAGAGGAAATTTATTGTTACAAATTCTGCCTAAGCCATCGCGATGCAATCTTATTTTGATTGCTCGGTAACTACGATATGACTTGAGCGTTTATTGGAAACTTCTTAGCGATGGCAAAGTTAGCCTTATCTTAACCAACCATAGTTTTTTATAATTATTTTTTAATACACAGTAATGGCTTTTTTCTCTGTTTCAATAAAATCATTACGCGTGTTAAAAACATGCCTTTGTACATAGATAAAATCTCATTTTAAATCCTTTTTTTGAATAATAGCACAATAGGTCAACCCCTTAAGAAAAATTATTTTAATCGATACAACCATTTAAAGTGAACACACGCAACATTAATAAACATTCCTTGTATTACATGCTCATAAAACTATTTAGGGAATTTTTATGTCTTGCCGTTAAAAATATTTTACCTGTTTGATCAGTCTTAAATACTAATTTTTAGCAATAAATGTCTACAGAGGGTGTAACAATAAAGAAATTTCATAGTTAACTTTCGTAACTATCTCATGAAGACATTTTTTTAAATAAAATGTGAATTCGTCATTGGCAAAGATAGAAATTATTATTTAACAGTCGCTCTAGTAACATACAGGATTACAGGGTGTTTAAAAGGTATATGGAATATTCCAAATTATAGTTTAATCCGAGAATTAAATTTATAATCCTTTGATATGGCAACGTTACACACTGTAATGTCAAAATTTGACGTTTGTAAATTAAAATTTGAGGTTAAGTTATTTTTGTGTTCAATTGTGAATACAATTTGTCAAACTTTGACATTTTTATTTATTAATTTATTGTCTAACGTTGCCATATGTAAGGATTACAAATCTAATTCTCGGATTAAAATATATTTCGCCTTTATGCAACCGAGCCGAGCGTTAGGGTCTAAAGAAAAAGTTGGCCATGTTTTGTTAAATTCAACTTTTTCAATTTCTGGGTTGTCAAAACTGTCAAGTGGGCCTCATGAAACAACTTTTATTAAGAAAGATTAGTTAGCGAGATGGGGAGAAATTTCGAACTTAATTTTCATTAATTTTTATCTAAAATTTTTGTGTTAAAAATTTACTTAATGAAGAGAAACAAAATTAGGTACAAAGGATTTTTTGATGCGTGTTTATCAGAATTTAATTTTTAGAGTTTCAAAGCACAAACGGAAACAAACAAAAACAAAACTTTACAAAGTCATAACATAACAAGTACGGAAATGTTACAAAACTCCGAAAAATTTCATTAAATCGATGACATAAATAATAATCAAAAAGTTTATTGCTCTATAGAGCAGGCGCCCAAGGTAATTGAGTATGCAAAATATGAGGACCGCGTTCTGTCAACGGATTTGGGTTTGGGAGATATCAAAGTTTAATATTTTCGATGTTGCCGGACAGTCTTATGGGGCAATCATTATTAGTGGGCGCTCAAAGTCTTAAGACATGTTGAAAAATCACATTTTAATTTTTTTCTACTTAACGGTTAGGTTGACGAAATTTTGCAACAGAGATAATTTATGTAAAATTGAAATACGAACAAAATGATGTATTTAAATGTTTAAATAGTAAAAGTGGTGACGAAGAAGAATAATTTTTCATAATTTTGCGAAGAGTTTGGTAACAGCAATTTTTTTTTCTTAAACGGTTGATAATATCACGGTGCATGTGCTGATAAGATTTCCGAACTCAATTTTGACTAAAAGGCACTTTTAATGTAGTTTCCTTAGACCACAAAGAGCTTAAGCTGAGAGCAACCCACTCCTTGAATGAATTTTGACGAAATTGTTTTTATTGAGTTCTCAATACCCTAAAGAACAAAGTTTATACTGTAAAAAAGTGTACATTTGCTTCATCATTTTTTTAAACCACTTCTTGTGAATTCAATTTTCAAAATCTTAAAAATAAGCTGAAAAAGACGCTGTTTTTTCAAAATTTTGGGTGCAAATGCTTACTCTTTTGATAATTAGTAACTAAAAATGAAGTATAGCGAAAAAAAAAATTTTTTAGAAAAACCTTCTTTTTCAGCTTATTTTTAAAATTTTGAAAATTGAATTCACAAGAAGTGGTTTAAAAAAATGATGAAGCAAATGTACACTTTTTTACAGTATAAACTTTGTCCTTTAGGGTATTGAGAACTCAATAAAAACAATTTCGTCAAAATTCATTCAAGGAGTGGGTTGCTCTCAGCTTAAGCTCTTTGTGGTCTAAGAAAACTACATTAAAAGTGCCTTTTAGTCAAAATTGGGTTCGGAAATCTTATCGGCACATACACCCTGATATTATCAACCGTTTAAGAAAAAAAAATTGCTGTTACCAAACTCTTCGCAAAATTATGAAAAATTATTCTTCTTCGTCACCACTTTTACTATTTAAACATTTAAATACATCATTTTGTTCGTATTTCAATTTTACATAAATTATCTCTGTTGCAAAATTTCGTCAACCTAACCGTTAAGTAGAAAAAAATTAAAATGTGATTTTTCAACATGTCTTAAGACTTTGAGCGCCGACTAATAATGATTGCCCCATAAGACTGTCCGGCAACATCAAAAATATTAAACTTTGATATCTCCCAAACCCAAATCCGTTGACAGAACGCGGTCCTCATATTTTGCATACTCACTTCCCTTCAGAACCCGGTCTACTAGGAAAAAAGTGGAATTTTTAAATAAAATTTTAAAAATATTACATTTCACGCTAGTGTTATTGTACAGCAAGAGTTGAAATTTTAAAATAATTATTAAAAAATAAATTTAATTAATTTGTAGAAAAAGTCTTTTGAAATCGTCGAATTTCTGCATTTAATTTTAGATTATAATTTTAACATTTCAAGTACCAGCCGGGTCCGTCGGACCCGAATCGCACTTTAAATTCAGGTTTTCTCATTTAAATTTGAAAATTATGAGTTATTTTGTGACTTTTTAAAACTTCCTATTTTGAATAGCTATTTCTAATGTTTTCCATTTAATCAACTTTCTTCCCTATGTAATAAAAAAAGGCAGCGTTGCGTACCAACTGGGTCCGACGGGCCCGTACAGTCAGCCTCACAATTATTGGCCTCCTAGCTATATGTTTAGTACGAATTTTGGATGAAACCATCATAACACCCCCTACTTAAATTAAGGGGTAGCTTTATTTTGCCAACAAGTAATAAATCACAACCTCCCCTTCTGTCCTTTTGTCGTTGTTGGCTAATAACGCTCCTGGAGTATAGCCAGGGTGGCCAATAATTTTGAGGCTGACTGTACATATCGATACATTATATTTTATGAAATTACTTTTTTTTTCAGTATTTTAATGAACCCGTATATTTCGGGGCTGCTGAATCGATCTGTGACCATACTGAATTCGTTTGAGCATCCCTTGGGTGCAAAACCGTTATTTTCCTCCTTGGCGTTGTAAAAATCCTCTTCTAAAAGAGATCCAGTAAAATGATACTGCTCTTTTGGTTAATGAAATAAAATTTGGTAGATAGTTTACTAAAACTATATTTTGTACGATAAGACATAAAAAAAGACCGATAAACAATGCCTTACTGGCATGATTTTAAATTTTTTGAAAAATCGTTTTTACAGCACTAATGGCAGTTTTAAGCCTATGGAGTTGCTCAGATAGGTTCTAAATGGTCACAGATCGCATCAAATAACAAGTCTTATTTTATTAACACATTAGTTTTGGTATAGCCGCTAGAGGGCGTTAAGTAAACTATCCCAACGACTTTGACTTTGCCCCTATCTCAGGAGGGTGAGGTCTTAGAAATTTTTGCCCTTGAAGACTTTTGTTCAAAATCAACAACTTACAAAAATTTCATTGGATTTGACTGAAACCGTTTTTCCATATAAAAAGTGCAGGGTCCTTTCTTCTTTTACCCAATTTCACTAAAAAGTGGCTAATATCCAAATTTCAAAAGAGGTAACTGTGCAGGCATTTTTCTATAACTAATACATCAACTAAATTTTGATACCGGTATCAAGCTTTTGCTTTAACCTTGTACAACTTGAAGCAATTTCATCTCTGCGAGAATTTACAACTCAAGCTGCTATAAAGTGAATTAAAACTGTTGGTTTAGTTTTTTAATTAAACCGCGTGGCGATATAAAAAAAAAGGATTTAAAATAAAGGAAAATTATACAATATAGGTAAAGTTTTCTGCTAAAACTGCACAATTTTATAATTTCCACTAAATAAGGTGCTTGGAGTAATTTTGTAACTGTTGGAAATTTAATTAAATATCTGCTCTGATTATTTAACTTTGCAATGAAGTCGTTATTAAAAATAATTGTCGAAATTTCTCTTATAATGATTTTATAAACAAAAGATTTGAATTTATTTAAACAATTGTTAAATGTGCCATCACAGGACTTTCGCATTTAATTAACCTCAAAACTATGGTTTAACCGCAAGGACAAATAAGGGCAAAATTTCATCAATTGTTCAATCGGGGTTGTTGAAGCATTTGAAAATCATCGTGGTGAAATTCATAATTATAGCGACAGATATAAAGCACACTTGATTTTAAAACGTTGTAAATTATTTCCGAAGACCTGTAATTGTTACACCTGATGGTTTGTAATTAAAAAAAACATAATGTTCGTTCCTTGTAATATTAATCGCTAGTTGATTTTAATTCTAATTGATTATTAAACTCTCATTACGACGATTAAATAATTTTGTTTGTGATTAATTGCCACACTTTGTTTTACATCAATAAGAATTCGTATAATGACAAAAGTTTATCAATTTATTACAGGTAACTAACCATATAGGTTTAATAGTTGTCATCTATTTTTTGTAACTCTTATTTAAAAATGTATTTAGTTTAGTATTACACCACAACAGAGAGTTGAGGGAGTTGTTTTCAAAAGCAACATAAATAATTCGGAAGTTAATTAAAAGTTTTAAATCGAGCGTTTAAATTTGAGTTGTAGTTGTAAAATATGTATAGTGTTGGCTCTTGATGTCAAATTGTTTAAAATATTTAACAGGTCATTCGGTGGCGAACCTAGAAATTATTTGAAGGGGTGGGTTTGCCGAGAGACTTGAACTCCTCTTAATAGATCCACCTATAAGAGATCGCTTGTATTTATTTTTTTGTAACTTCTCACTATAAAAAAAGAAATTTTATAACTTGATTTAAAGGAAATTGTCCCTGATAAATTCTTTATATAGTATTTGATCCGGATCTGATCTCAAACATGTCTTCTTTTTCTATATAAAAAACTTTCCTGATATTTGGTAATTTTTTTACATTCTTAAGTTGCTAAAAAATATTTCGGTCCACATTATAGCTGCCGAGTTGTTTCATTTTAATTTTAAAACATTTACCTTTCAATAAGTCATCGATTAAGGTATCCTTTATACGTAAAGTCTTGAGCGAAAACCTTAGTTGATGAATTATTAACGCCAAATCAATTTAAAGTATATTAAAAGTCGAGCGGCTAAATATGCCTTTTAGATTGAAAAGACATTATCTATTTATTACTCTCGAATACCGGAACTATGAAAATAGAAATTATGACAAAATTTCATTTTCTTCCCATTAAGTTGCCAAGTCGTCTGAGAGTGACTACCCCCATATATTGGTTTATTCTTAGGATATGATTTCCCTCGAATACTTATAATTAATTAATATATAACTATTAATATCTACCCCGTTTAATTATGTTTCTAATTATTAATTCTAAAATTTTGAAATATTGGCGTCAAATTCAGATAAATTGTTACTTCATTTAAAACTTAGTTTAAAAAATGATATGCGGGGGTGTTTATATTTTGGAACCCATATCCTTAATTTATTATCAAAACTTTTTTGTCCGCCAATAAATTTCTAGATACGTTTATTTATAAAATAATTTAATGAAAAACTTTTTTTTTTCTCTTTTAAGACTATTGTCTTGTTGGTTGGCTCATAAAAGATTGGCAAATTACGCAAGAGCCCTAATACACTTGACAGGTACAGTCCAGGATTTATTTTGTATTACAAACTATAGTTCTCGCTCACAGGGATTCAACTTGTAAAATCATACTTTGATAATTTCTTGCTTTACAATTTATTTTGGAAAAAATATCTTCAAATTTAAGTTTTAGAGCATAAAATGTGGAAATCAAATCAATACACAAAATTAATTTGGAACGATTTCTAATGCCAGAAATTTAATTTGAAAATTTCGAAATTATCAGAAATCGCAATTGCCATGAAAATTTCATAAAAATTCACATGTTTTACGCTCTGTCAAAATAATATTGAGGTAACATAATAAATTAGCGCTCTGTTGCATAAAGGCAAATTATATTTTAATCTGAGAATTAGATTTATAATCCTTTGATATGGCAACGTTACATACTGCAATATCAAAGTTTGTCGTTTGTAAATTAAAATTTGAGGTTAATTTATTTTTGTTTTGAATTGTGGATATCTACCTACGCATTGTCAAATTTTGACATTTTTGTTTATTTATTTATTTATTTATTAATTTATTGTGTCACGTCATATCTAAGGATTATAAATTTAATTCTCGGATTAAAATATAATTCGCCTTTATGCAACCGAGCGTAATAGTCGTAATCTATTTTAATTTAAAAAAGTAATTAGTAGTTTCCTTCTATTCTTAGCCAATGGAAATTGCGTATTAGCGAGCTCACAAAAAAAACAATTTAAGTCATCCGTGCTATTAAGGCGTATCCCGTTTAAATTAAATAGAACTGTTGCTGTCTAAATCGAAACCTCTCACTCGAAGTAGAGAGGGGTAACTGTATTTAAAACGAAATACAATTCTTCTTCAATTTAACCCAATTTTTATATGCGTGTATTGAAACGCTTGGTGAAAAATTAATCAATAATCCTTAAAGGGTTAGAGATAGAAATGGAAATATCAATAAATGCGTGTCAAGGTTAATGTTGACATAATGTCAGGCTGTCAAATTAAAATGATGTAAACGTTCTTTGATTTATTGTATCAACACGATTAAAAAGTTGAGATTACATCACTTCAAATTTGACGATGTCGAGATGTCAAATCACTAAACTTCTTAATTTACTTTTGTTTTCTTTTATTTTTTTAAGTGGCCCACTACGATTAGTTTCTGTTTGTAATAAAAATACAGGGTATTTCACTTCGCATGTCTGTACAGTGTTCAGGTTCTATAATTACTCAAGACTATTACCTATATTGACACTTACGATATCAAATATTTTCTGGCGTCGGGACGTTGCGACCCCATCGCCCAACGGCTTGCCGTTGCAATAAGCTTGTCTCGTTGGCTAAGAACTTAATAGAAAAAGCCTATATAGTGTATATTATGAATAAATTAATAATTATGGGTCATTCTTTTACAAACCGTACGGATTTCAGGAAAAAAGAACTTGACTTCAAATGCGATAAAAAAAAATTTTTCTGCATTTTTAAACAAGTTTAATTGACCCGTATTTCAGGATTTTGCTGAAAAGAATTGTTTTTTCAATAATATTCACATGAATTTTCGCTAATTTGCTGGATTTTCTCCAATCTTCTCATACTTGAAATTTATAATCTCCAGTTGTACTGATCGGATCAATGTAATTTTTTTTTATTTTACACTTTATTACGTTAGTTGTCGAAAGGTATTAAAAAAATTTTTTTTATTGTGAACAAATGAAAAATAATAACAATTTAATTGTTTAAATAGTTTTAACATATGCTCACCCCCCAACTTGAATTAATCGGAAAAAATATCATTTTGTTCCTTACTCTCTTATCTATAAAACTCATTTTACAAAAAAGTAGGGTCTCTACTAGATCGGAAGTTATTAAATATTTTCGAGCGCAAGTCGCGCTCTACATGTGGGAGCGTCAGAGATCTCAGACGCAACAAATGCTCGATTACAAGTTCTTGCGCTCGAAAATATTTAATAACTTCCGATCTAGTAGAGACCCTACTTTTTTGTAAAATGAGTTTTATAGATAAGACAATAATAAACAAAATGATAATTTTTCCAATTAATTCAAGTTGGGGGGTGAGCATACAACTGGAAATAATAAATTTTAAGTATGAGAAGATTGGAAAAAATTCAGCAAATTATCGAAAATTCATGTGAATATTTTCGAAAAAAAAATTTTTTAATACACCTCGAAAGCTAACGTATTAAAGTGTAAAATAAAAAAAAAACGATATTGATCCGATCAGTACAACTGGAGATAATAATTTTTAAGTATCAGAAGATTGGAGAAAATCCAGTTCGAAAAACAAATTTTTTCAGCAAAATACGGGTTAAGTAATTTTATGAGTAGAGGCTGTAAAAATTTTTTTGGACAATTCTAAAATGTCAAGTTTAAATTGGTGTGCGGTTTGTAAAATAATGACCCTTATTCGGTTCTAACGCTCCCAATGTTCTATCCCACTCTTCTAATTTTCTCCAATTCGGTTTCATCTGCGTCTCATTCTTTAAGCGGTTTAAATCTAAAAGTTTACCTTAAAATTTCTATTTCTATCACAAATAGAGAATAAGTTAGAAGGATCTAAAGTAGTGGCAATTAACAATAGGTTCGCTGAAGCCACATCTAGAAAATTCCGAACTAACAAGTAGAGAAAAATTTTTATCTAGTTATAAAATAACTTCGACAATAATCGTGTTTTATAGATCAAGTGTGCTTGTGCTAGAATTTCCAGTTGAAAATATAGATTAAATATACTCTTCTACAATATAAGATCTTATTTTTTAATTTAATTTCGACGAAAAAGAAAATTACAAACTTTTGAGCACCGACTCGGGTAAATGATTAAAAAGAGATCCTTTGTAGAAAAAAGTATAATTATAAATAAAATTTGTTGTTTTTTCAATTGTTTAGAGTAAATGAAAATTTAGTTCGTCGAGTTTTCACAAGCGGGCTTAATTAAGTCCTGGTTTAGTTAACCATTTTATTTATCCCTCCTATTAAATAATCAACCTAATCAACATTATAATCATCAACACTTTCATGAAACTTCTTGTTTATTTAAAATAAATTGCTTTTTCGATAATTAAAAAGTTTTGTTTAAAAAATCGATTTTTATAAGTGTTGACGATGGAAATTTAAAAAAAAAAACATAAAATATTTAAACTTCTTATATTTAAAATGTGCTTTGAAGTATGCCATAAGGACTATTTTTGTAAAATTGAACATTTCAATCATACCCTGTCAATAACAGACAGTATTCTGTTAAATAAATCGACGTATATTATAAAGTGATAGCTCTATAAAAATGTACGTTTGCAAAATCTTAACCTTATATTCTACACGTACCTATAAGAAAAGAATCTGACTATACATATATTTTATTATATTCTTATTTTTTCCCTCACCATTTCAAATAATAAAATATTTAAAAGTTTTCACCTTGAGGGTTGTAAACTTTCCTGCATAATTTTAAACTTTGATAGAAGTATATTTACTACGACATTTTATTGTGTTTTGTGATATAAATATAACACTAACATGATACGAACATGGAAATTCTTACATTTATAAACTTGTAGGAAACAAGCTAGGAGAGACCTTCTTTACTTTCTTACAATAAAAAAATATTATGTAAAAATATTATGCATATCTCTAACGTGACCGTAAAAGAAGCTTTATAGTCTACATCGAAGCACGCGAGTGGCTACCTTGAATACGTATATATAGGCTAAAGCTTCTGCCAAATAATACAGAGTGTTTCCTCTGAGAAATTTTACAGATCTTTACCATGTATTCTAGGGGTTATTCCGAACAACAGATTTCATACACTTCGGCTAAATTTTTCCTCGTTCCGAGGAATACGTGGAAAAGTTTGTTAGACACTGAATTTTCAGTAAGAAAATTCATCTGAGTAATTGTTTCCACTTTTATCATCTATGGGGCTGAATCTAATGAACTTTTTTTTTAAATTGTTTGTACATCAGAGACAATGTTCTTGACCAATTTACCAATTCGAACTGGGTTAACTATTTAATCCTAGAAAGACCAGTGGGGTCTACGAGGGCCCATTTCATTTTTATACTTTAGACTAGATTTTTATACTTAGTTTTCTAAATTTATATTTAAATATAGGTAATAAAACCGTTTTATTACAAATACTTTAGGGTCCTGCTATTAAATTTATCAATTGAATGAAAAAGCTTAATAATTTTCCTACACTGTAAAAAGTACATCTGCAAGACTCGTTAAATTTTATTATTTTGTGTGGAAATTGTAAATAATTGTTTTATTTGTTATTATAAAATTATTATTGAAACTTTAAGTATTCTAAAGTCACCATAAATTTTTTAAAGAGATCCCTAGTTTTATCATTTCGAGCTATAGTAATTGGGGTCTCGCGGACCCCAATGGTAGTTTTTGGTCGTTTCAAATCGTGCTCTTTCTATGGTTTTAATGGGAATGTTGATTCATTAAAGTTTTTCCTTAATTTTATAACATTTGGATGCTTTTAGTTTAGAAAATATTGTTTTAAATTTCTGAGGTCTTTCTTATCAAAAACATGTAACAACCTTTAAATCGACCGAATTAACTAACTTCGGATAATTATGTAAAATATCGAAATTTTGTGCGATTAAAAACTAGGAAAAATTATGAAACTTGCAGCTGAGTAGCTGACAATAATCAGCTTTATAAAAGAAAATAATTGAATTCGTTGGAGTGACGTTCTCTCGCAAACAGAAGTAGAATAAACTTTTCGGTAAACTGGAAATCGCATTGATCTCCGTGTGTTGTAGCAAATGACATAGTGGGCTGTGGTCAGTTAACGTTGAGATGACATGTTGAGCAAATTGTCATATTTGTACATCGTATTTGACTATAACAAAAGAGGGTGGGATCAACTCAAAGAACACGAGCTCTGTGGACTAAATTTAATTCATTAATTTTCAAAGAAAATCATTATTGTAATTAATAAATATTTTAACGGAAACTTAACGACTTTGAGGTATTAATGATTAAATTCTTGTCAATCGAAGGTGGAAATTGAAACAAGAACTCTATAGATTGTGTCATTAGTAAACAAGAAGAAATATATCAAATGTTGTTGTTGTAAAGTGATTTTTTGGAATCGCATACAAATTTTTCCAGTGTTCTGCACAATTGATCAAAAGAACAAAAGAGCATCTTTTGAATTTTCATTTAAAGTTTACATTCAACAGATTTTTAAATTTTACGCTTCGTAGAATAATATTTCGTTTCAAAAATAAAATGCTTATAAATATTTAGCAGTGTCTAAGTAACTTATTTGCTTTTAGAAGAAAACTTTATATAATACGTAAGGAAGGAAAATATCAATCGTTAAGGGTTATTCACATTTTAGCCTCAATTTTAAGGAGAAAAACAAGGAAGTAAAGATGAAATTTTATTATAAATATATATAAAAAAAAGAAAATTTAGTGGTCATTTTCCAAAAGAATAAATTCTATCTAAGACAATTTCCTCTTATATACAAAAGAAGCTTTATGAGCTAATTATTTTTTTGGTTGAGTTATCTTTGAGAGGAGGTGTTTAAATTAACTCCCACACTAAGGCTAGGCGCCCACTTGCGATTTTTTGGTGCTTCAATAGGTCGTGTGCATGACATTTCGTGGCGCTCGACATTTTGTATACTTATACAATAATATCAAACGTCAATTTTATTTTTAAAATTGTGGCACCAATCTCAACATAGTATATAATTTTTTTTTCTACTATCTATTAGTAAGGAGAAGTTAGGATTAGTTGTAGTCAGATTTAATCTTAAATTTGGGTCGATGTTAAGTTTACTTCGAAATTTATTTTTTACCGTCAGCATGGCAGAAAATCAAAAATTTAAAACTTCCGCGCCAAAAGTATCATCCTGGCACCATCCTGGTTACTTATCTTATCGCTTATTCTTGCTTGGGGCTTGCGTACCACCTTGAGTACCACCAGTGGTACGCATACCACAGTTTGAGAATCTCTGCTCTAAGACTTTTTCTATTGGAAAATAACTAGATTTCAAATGACCCTTAACTTCGTTGATAAATGGACCCATTTCTCAAATGAATATAATAATAATAAGCGGTTACAATAATTACTTTTATTAACAGGTGCAATTTGAGTAGGGTTGCTTTAATTAAGTCTTCCTTTACGTGCTTTGAGGTGAAAACCACAAACACCCCATTTTCTTGTACGAGCTCACTCTCCCACGCGTACGTCACTTTAAATCCTATTTTTAAACGGCCTCCCAATTATATAATATTTCCTCTCCTATTTTTAATTCTCGAATAATAATAGATATCGATTAATTGATCAATTATAAAAGGTTTATTTATAAAATCTTTTTTTCTCTTCAAATCTATATTTTGTGACACAGATAAAGGTCATTATTTTATTTTTAATTAAAAAGTAATAGTGGTTTTAATTAAGTCGAAATAATTTTTTTGTACGAAATATTGTTAAAAATGAATCATTTATTATACAGTTTGATTTATACGCTATACACTAGTAAATTTATGGCATTTATTAGGCGTCGCTCGCTGTTTCAGTTTATAAAATTAAGATTAAAGTTGATCTTTCGTTTCATATATTCGAAAATCGACACAACAAAACTTCCTGATTGTTTGGATACACGAAACATGTGACCTTTTGAGGGAAAAAGGAAATCCTATAGTTGAAATTTGTATGAACGTTTATAATTCGTTATTTTGTTTTGACTGACGTTGTATTCAATACCGTGCCTTTACACGTTTAAATGTGTGTTTTCACAGGGAAAAAAATTGGAAATGGTTAATTGCCTTATTTTATTTTTAAAAATAATTTAATCGATTTTAATATTTCAATTAGTAAACGGATTGTGAATTTGAAATCGTTTCATCTTAATTTTAATGTAATTGTTAGGATCCTCGGGTAGTGATAGAAGTCCATTAGCTTGAAAAAGTTAAAGAAATAGGGGATTTGTACTACACCTATTAATAATTTTAGAATATAATTTATAGCCTTAATATGAACAAAAACTGCGCTTAGATTAAATGATAATTAAGTTCAATAATATTAGGCTAAATAATAATAGGGTTTAATGGCACAAAAATTTTCTGATTTAAAAAAATATTGATTGTGCTTGAAATAATTAATTTTTTAATCTTTTTTAGCTTTAATAGGAACAAAAACCGCGCAGATCAAATGATAATTAGATTCAATAATATTAGGCTAAATAAGAATTGAATTAATTTTCTAATATTTTTAATTGTTTTTAAGCCTTAATTAGAACAAAAACCGCGCAGATCAAATGATAATTAGATCCAATAGTATTAAGCTAAATAAGAATTGGGTTTAAAGACATAAAAAATTTGATTTAAAGAAATATTGAATTTGCTTAAAATAATTAATTTTCTAATATTTTTAATTGTTTTTAGCCTTAATAACAAAAACCGCGCTTATATTAAATGATAATTAGGTTCAATAATATTAGGCTAAATAAGAATTCGGTTTAAGGGCACAAAAAATTATCGATTTTGCTTAAAATAATTAATCTTTTAATATTTTTAATTGTTTTTACCTTTAATAAGAACAAAAACTGTGCTTAGATCAAATGATAATTAGGTACAATAATATTAGGCTAAATAAGAATTGGGTTTAAGGGCACAAAAAAATCAATTTTGCTTAAAATAATTAATCTTTTAATATTTTTAATTGTTTTTACCTTTAATAAGAACAAAAACTGGGCTTAGATCAAATGATAATTAGGTCCAATAATATTAGGCTAAATAAGAATTGGGTTTAAGGGCACAAAAAATTTCTGGTTTTATTAAAATACCGATTTTGCTTGAAATAATTAATCTTTTAATATTTTTTATTGTTTTTATTTATTAGCCTTAATAAGAACAAAAACCGCGCTTAGATTAAATGATAATTCCCTTAATAATATTAGGCTAAATAAGAATTGGGTTTAATGGTACAAAAAGTTTCTGATTTAAAAAAATATTGATTTTGCTTAAAATAATTAATTTTTTATTATACTTGCATTATAATCAGCCAATTTCACACTAAAAAGCGTTCATAAAATCGTCTTTATAGCACAAGTGCTCTATAAAGTCGTCTAGGTAACAACAATAATATTAACTGTTGTGTTACTGTTGTTCCCTAATGTAAACACAAAGCATCTCTGTGGCAACAATATATCCAAAATCGGCACGCTTAATTTTCAAATTTTAAATACAGATTTTTTCTCTTTTATAGAGGTTTTAGTTGCAATTATAATAAAAAATAGCGTATAATACTTGTGTATAAGTAGAATTTATCGCATACGCGCCGGTACAAGCACTCGCAAGCTCGTGCTTGTAATTCTCGTCGCTAATGCGATAAAGTCTTTCTTATACACATGTATTATAATATACTATTCTATTAGAAAAAAAATATCGATTTTGCTTGAAATAATAAATCTTTCAATATTTTTAATTGTTTTTACCTTTAATAATAAGACAAACTGCGCTTAGATCAAATGATAATTAGGTCCAATAACTTTAGGCTAAATAAGAATTGGGTTTAATGGTATAGCAAATTTCTGATTTAAAAAAAATATTGATTTTGCATACAATAATGAATTTTCTAATTTTATTAATTGTTTTTCATTAAATAATCCTCTTAGTTTTTCCTTTGTCTTACCAACGCTATAAATTTTCTCTAAAGAATATTAGTTAGTTTATGTAGTGTACCTACTTATGAATAATAAATTATTCATGACTGCACCCTAATGTTGATTCGTTGAAAGTGTACTAGTAGAAAATTGTATGTTTAACTGCGAACATTTAAAGGAAGACGTAAAAGTTATGGGAGTACTTGTAAGAATTTATAATCCAAAACCCTTAACCCTAAGCTGTAAACATATGCATAAAATATAGATCTTTTGGGCATAACAACCCTTAACGTTTAAAAGTAATTATTAAGTTAACAAAAAGAAATCTAGATTAGGTGAATTTATCTATTATCAACCAACTAAACCAACTTTGAAAATTTATATCTTAAAGTGTAACTGAAACAATGTATTTGTCCATAAACTTCGGACAGATATAGAGTTGTATAGTTTAATAGCTGGCAGCTGTGTCCAAAAAGGGTTTTAACAATTTGTTTTTATTTGTACACAACATAAATCGCCCTTAATTTAATCCAACAATATATTAGTTTAATTTAAGTTGCAAATTGTAAAGCGTGACGTAAATTTTTTATACGGAAAAAAATTTAATAAGTCTACAAATAAAACATGAGTTGGAAAGAAAAATCTAAATTGAGGGATCGCAAACGGCATACCTACCCTAAAATCTAAATTTCGTTTCCAGATTTAACAAATCTTTTTATTCTTTATTTCCCTTCTGTTATCGTTTTTTGTTTTTCTTTGCAATTTCTTTGTCATTTTAATTAAAAGCTAAGTATTAATACAAATACCTTTTTTTATAAAGTTAATAGTTTATGTTTGGTTACTTATAAACTCGATAAAACTTTTCTCCATTTTAGGACGTGATAGGATCATTTATGGCAAGCCCTTTTTCATTAAAAGTTTAAGGATCATTAAAAGGTTGTAATGTGTCGTCGGGTCTGTGACGCGATTTAATATTTTATTTTAAGTATTCGAATCATTAAAGATTTAAAAATTATATCTATAAAATACATTCATTGTAGCAGATTTTACAACTTATTTCCCTAAGGACCTATTTTTCATTTTATTGTTTATTCAATTTTTTAGTAAGTTATTGATACACAGTTTTATGCGTTTTCACTCTTCTTGTATAAAGGTGGACCAGTTAAAGCTAAATTTTTAGAAGAATAGCTCAAGTCTCGTCTTTTGCTTTAGGTATAAAGAATAGGTATAGTTCGGTCAACTAAAAGTCCCTTGTGACTCATCCTAGTATGTAAAAAAAAATTAAATGTTCAAAATCATAATTCTTGTCCAATCGAGTAAATACCTTACTACCTTACCTACCTTAACTTTTTATAATTTTTGACGTTTTAAATTTTATATTGTTTTCCATGGCACTAGAGGAGATTATATTAAAATTAAAAAACTAATCTAAATAAAACCTCTTGTACCTTTTCAACCCTAATACGTTAAATTAGATATTTGTGGAAAATAACAAAAAATTTCCTTCAATAAATTTTCATTTTACATTCTAACTAAAGTACTCAATTGCAAATATTTGTTTAGTTAATGAGACCTATATACGTGAAGTTAGAAAAGCACAATATCTGATTATGTAACCTTTGTTTGTCGTCTAATTAAGGTAATATAATTTTAAGAAAAACTCTACGAAAACATCGTAAGAAATGTGAGTCGAATTAGTTGCAACTACCCCCAAGTTCTCGGAAAGATCTTAAATTTCGTAGTTACTAATCGAAGTGATCGAGTATCTTATTGCCTTCTTAGAAGACTTAACTATTACGAACATAATTTGAAAGAAGTAAACCCATAAGAACCTTATTTAAAAGTTTTTAATCAGGGATTAGACTTTGATTTTTACTTTCGATGAAAAATAAGGGTTTTTTTCTTTTAGTAGTCTCGAAGTTTAAAATAATTAAATTTCATTTTGCTTGGAAAGTTTTTTAAATTGTAATTTTATGAAAGGAAATACTGGTGAGTGGTGACATTATGCTTTTGAATTGATAACTTGTAATGATTCTCGAATATGTACATTATGTGCCATCTCCGAAACCCCAAGAATTCTCCTTATAGTTTCCTTTACCCACAGCATTTACCTAGGTGATTTTCTGCTAGGGCGTTGTTCATTAGCTTTCCCTTTTGATCCCGCAGGTGCTTTAGTAAGTTTTCTCTTTTCGATATGGATCTAAAATACTTTAAATGATAGATGTTGGGTTTTACTCTCATCATACGAACTTTGCCAAACTTTTAAACCAATAAAGGGTTTTAATGAACCGTCGTGTACAACTTGTTGCTTTTTTTCTTAACAATTTAATTTCTGAAATAATATACAATAGAATAACATTTAATTGCCCATCGAACAAAAAACATACTACAAAAAAGTTCGATTTAAAAAAAATCCAATTAATGAGTAAAAAAACTTGGATAAATTGGAACAAAACTTTATAGACCCTAAATAAAAGCCTGGAAGTACATACTCATTAACAATGGAATGAATGTACATACTCCAAGTAATGACCAAGAAATTTTGTTCTTAATCGTCTAATTACAAAGTTTAATTTTGTCGAGTTCAAAACTGTGACTAATTTGACATAGTTTCGCTAGAGAAGTGCCTAATACGTACGGTTTTATAGAATTTTAGAAAAGTAATTGGGCGATATAATTTCCTACTTATTTAAACGGAAAAATTTAAATTTCAAATTAAGGGAAAGTAATCAATAAGTCTTTGTTAACTAGACACTAGGTCTTAATAGTTTGATTTTAGTTTTTTTTTCTTTTTATTGGGCTTGGAGCAAATTGAGACTTTCATTATTAGAACATTCAACTTTGAAATGAACTAAATTTATTTGATGTAACTCAATCTAGTAAGTTTTATTACGGAATCAAATTTCCTGGTTGGATTCAATCCAAGTCGTAATAATAATTTGAAAAAATGTAATTTTTTTTAGTTTGGTATTCAAAAAAGTTTCAGCTTTTCTTTCCTTCTTTTTTCATTAGTACGCATTGGCGTTCCTTTCATTAATTCGAGTTTATTTGGTAAATTTAAGCAAGTGTTGTAATTTATTCCTAAAGGCAATTTGCAAGAAGTGGGAAAGTGACATTCGCATCAAATAAAACGTATGTAATTTACTTTGTTCTTTTTCCCATTGAATTTCCAACAGTTTAAAAGAAATTTACAAAGAATTTTCAATTTTCTTTCTCAAACGACCATTTTATGACTTTCCACAAATCACTTTATAATTTGAAATACTTTATTTTTGATGTGCAGTTGCCCACTAATATAATGTTTATTAGGATAATTTCTATAATTAAAGAAAATTCACGTGTATCAGTAAAACATAATTTTATGGGGTAAATTAACTGGGCGGATCCAGAAAGGATGGGGGGGGGGGGTCAATTGCCCCCCCCCCATCATTATTAAAATATTCTGTATTAGTACTCCTTCTCTAAGTGCACTGTCTCATCTCCATAATAGCTTCTGGTTATGTTATTGATAAGAATGGTCCATGTTCTTCACTTTATGGAATTTCTAGACCAGTCTTTGGATGAGATAAGTTTCCAGATTGAGTGATTTTTTTTTAATTTTTGAAAACAATCTACTTTTAAAGTTTTTTAGTTCATCTTTTAAAGAAATAAGTATTCAGGGACCCTCTTTAACTTTAAAGGCCCGTCCACACACACAGGCCAAACTGGAGCACCTGGACACCGGCCAGGCCGCCTGTACAGGCCAAACCGGAAGGCAAGGCCTGTGTGTGTGGACGGGCCTTTAGAAACAAGCTAATGTTAAGGTCGCTACTCACGTTCAAGCCATGACCTTGCAGCCATTTATTACTATACATTGTTCACCGACAAGATGCAGCTTAGCCAGTCCCTACAAATTTCTGTCAAATGAAGTTGACGCATGTCAATGCTTGTATGAGTATTGTAAACCGATTTTTCAAAATTTGACCAATAAGCGGCCTGCACAGGCCAAACCGGAGCGTGTGGACACCGGTCAGGCCGCCTGCACAGGTCAAACTGGAAGGTAGGGCATGTGTGTGTGAACGGACCTTTAGAAACAAGCTAATATTCGTAATAAGCCATGGCCTTCCGGCCATATATTACTATACATTGTTCACCGACAAGATGCAGCTTAGCCAGTCCCTACAAATTTCTGTCAAATGAAGTTGACTAATGTCAATTCTTGTATGAGTTTTGTAAACCGATTTTTCAAAATTTGACAAATAGGCGGCCTGCACAGGCCAATCCGGAGCGTGTGGACACCGGTCAGGCCGCCTGCACAGATCAAACTGGAAGCTAGGGCATGTGTGTGTGAACGGACCTTTACAAACAAGCTAATATTCGTAATAAGCCATATATCAATTCTTGTATGAGTGTTGTAAACAGATTTTTTAAAATTTGACCAATAGACGGCCTGAACAGGCCAAACCGGAGCGTGTGGACATCGTTAAGGCCATTTATAACTTACATTGTTCACCGCCAAGATGCAGCTTAGCCACTTCCTACAAATTTCTGTCAAATGAAGTTGACGCATGTCAATTCTTGTATGAGTATTGTAAACCGATTTTTCAAAATTTGACCAATAGATGGCCTGCACAGGCCAAACCGGAGCGTGTGAACACCGTTAAGGCCGCCTGTACAGGCCAAACCGGAAGGCAAGGCCCGTGTGTGTGGGCGGGCCTTTAGAAACAAGCTAATATTAAGGTCGCTACTCACGTTCAAGCCTTTTGGCCTTCCGGCCATTTTCTATAAATTTCTGTCAATTAAGGTGGACTCATGTCAATTCTTGTATGAGTGTTGTAAATCGAATTTTGAAAATTCGACCAATTGAAAACTTCTACTCGAATATCGCTCACTCTCTTTGAGAGTGGTCTAGCATCTTATCAGTGGATAATGTACTCACGAACATTTTTTAGCCGGGCGTCTCTTCCAAGTTAATTGGACGTCATCGGACGTCTTTTCCGTCCGGTGACGGCCTGGGAAACACCGGCTGGCGGACTGAGCGTTAGCAAAGACCTTTATTCACACAAAATTATCTTTTTGAAGTCCCTAAAGGGATATTTCGCCAATTTAAGACGAGGACACGAGTTTCCCTAATTTCTTTAAACAGGCTTCTTCTGTGTATCATCGTTAAGTGTGAATGTAATGTCCACAATGCCAAAGACTTTTACTTTCGAATAAATTATCTTGGTCTTTTGTTAGAGACCCTTTTAAACTAAGGGATAATTGTTTAAACGAGACCAGGTACACTCGTTAGTTTAAATTCGCATCCACTTAAGGTACACATATTCGGGTTTGACCCTCACCGTTTGAATTAAAGTTACTATGGAAGCAGTTTCGGGTTCTATTTTTAATAAAATGAGCCAATATTCTTCAAAGCATCTAAGTAACGCTTTTATTGTTTGCTTATGCGTTTATTATTTTATGGGTGATGTATTATAGTTAATGGTATTTTCATTGCTGTGGTTTTGCTTTACTATGCTGTCAACTCGAAGCGAGTCGCTTCTTTGTTGATATACCCACGGATTAAGTAATCCGTGCATAATTTCAGTACGGAGATGACTACTTATTCATCTTCTCGAGTCTATTTTTAACAGAGTACACGTGAAATGAAAATGGCCTCGTTTTGAGAAACTCCGAATCTTCGAACACGATTTCCCCCTTAAACTTTTATTTTATTTTTAATTATTTGAAAAGTATCCAATTATGAGAAATGTCTTAAGAGCTTATTTTTTAAATTGGAATTTTCTTTTTAAAAAAATGCGAAAAGTTAAAAATTAATTTTCTTTTCTGACCCAAACACAATGACATTTACTTTATGAAAGGCAAGGAATTTAATATTTTTATGTTGTGTTCATAGTAAAATGTCGACTTGCATGCAAACACGACAACATTAAAGCAAACATAAAGTATTAAAAAAGGATAAAGAGCAAACATACGAAGTTGAATATGTCAAAAAGTTGATGTCCTCCCATTTACATCAATATAAAATTTCTCGACTACTTCTTTTACTTGGAACTTCGTCCATATAAAACTTAATAAATTAAAACAATAAAGCTAAATTAAAGAGCCTCTTTTAAAATCCAATTTTATTATTTTAAGTAATTTCTTAATCAAATTATCCTAATGGAAAACATCTTTACTGAAAATATTATCATTCGTAAATCGATTTAAATTGCGTTTGTTTTCTTTTTCTCGCAGTTTTTTCCTTTTTAAAAAAATTCAGAAATCGGCATCAATAGACGACGATACAGCTTCACTTAAAGATCAATACACATTTACAAAGTGATACTTCTTTTGATCAGAATTTCTTCTATTTTATGTTTTGATAAGCAAGCTCTCTTTTTACATATATACTTTTTCGACGTCATCGTTTGCACTTCTTTTGAGATAACGAAGCTATCTCGGAGCAAAATTGACAACTTTGTTCGAAAATTTTTTTTCTTCGTTTCCACATCCATCAATAGACGTTCATCACAATTATCTCTCCATACAAATAGACTTCGCTAAGAAGATTAATATTTCAAACTTTCTTTACTAGAGTGTGTGATTCTTTTTATTTTTACAACTCTCGTAGGACGTATTGTTTGCAGAAATTGGTGTTTTTGAACCTTGTAATTTTATTTTTTCTTGTTTACGCCGAAGAAACAAACATGCTTGTGTATTTGTTCAACGCCTACATGGTTTTTCTCCACATTAAATCAATAAAGAATAAAATGTAAAAACATCTTAATAAGACCAACGCCATTGTAATCTTTAAATGATCTTGAGCCGATCAAAAGTTACTTTTAAGAAAACTGGCAATTATTGTATTTAAGACTTTATCAAAAACTTTGATGTTGCCATAAGTAGGGCCTTTTCGTAGGTAATGTACTTACTTTTGTTGAAATACGCCAACATTTTTTTAATTTTTTGATTCGAGGACTCACAACGTCGTGAAAATTTTTTCTCGAAAGATTTTCCCAAGTATGCAAAGAAATAAAATCCACCAATCACGTAGAATAAATTTCTCAACGCTTATACTTGCTTTTGACTTCTTAATTCCAGTGGTTTATATCGCTGTATTGTATTTTGTGCTTGAATTTTCTTTAGTATTTATTCTAACGTAAACATGAGGTACTTGTCAAAACATAAAAGAAAATAATCTCGAGATTTCGAGAGGAAATCTTATATAAAACAATAAATAATTTGCTTTTAGAAAATAATTGGAATTTGTGATGACATAGACAATTTTTGTTTATTGTTATTATAAAGAAGAGTCTTAATATCCTTAACATTGTTTTTTGTTGCTTTATTTTTTGCTTTACTTGAGCAAAATGTGAAGTAGCTATAGCTATAGAGAGATTTTAATGGAAAATATGAAAAGTAGGACGTAAGTTTTTATTTATATCAGTTTTATTGTTATAAATTTTTTTTAAACCTTCATAGCTGAAGGATGATTTTTAGGTTTTTAGTTCAAGATATAGTACTACTTTTTAGGCATATATTTTGTCAAAGCCTTTTTTCGTGATTTATTGTCTTCGAAAAACATTTGTTATAAATGACTTGAACATGCTTCTTATAATATTAATAAAGATTTATAAAGGCTTATCTGAAAATAATTTAGAAAGTCTACGTCTTTCGAATAATTGAGTCAACAATTTTCTAGTACCATGGTACCTAATCCTGCAACTTCGACAATTCGGGTTCGTAAAAAATTATTTCAGTTTGACGTTATTAATGAAATATTTCTATTCAGATTTTTCACAAAAAGATTTTAGGTTGTTTACCTAATTTATCCTACATTGGGACTAATACACTTTTAAACAATCGTACTATTATATTAAAAGGTAGGCACAGAACAGAAGAAGCGTTCTGTTAGGGGTTAGCGTCCCTGCCTTAGCCAGCTCGAAGACGAAAATGCTTCGCTAAAACCTGGATACAGCTGTCTAGGCTAATAGCTATCTAATAGGAGGGCTCCCATTTAGGGTTACAGATAAAACATACTAACGTTCTCAAAAGCGAAAACATCTAAAATTATCTGGTACTCCTGGTTTCAGGAATGTCGAATAGAAATTGCAACTTTGATATCCTTTTTAGACCATAATTTATCCTCCTAGAAACAATTGTTTCAAATAAATGTTGTAGACAATTCCTTGATTAATAATTGTCATTAACAAAATTTTCCTCCATTTTCACAAATAGCAAAGTCACAAACTTTTAAATGATGTAATATGTTGGAATCTCCATTCAATCTTTTGATATCCATTTATAGCCCTAATTAGACATTCTAGAAACAATTGTTTCAAATAAATGTTGTAGACAATTCTTTGATTAATAATAATTGTCATTAACAAAATTTTCCTCCATTTTCGCAAATAGCAAAGTTACAAACTTTTAAATGATGTCATATGTTGGAATCTGCATTCGATCTTTTGATATCCATTTATGACCCTAATTAGATATTCTAGAAACAATTGTTTCAAAGAAATGTTGTAGACAATTCCTTGATTAATAATTGTCATTAACAAAATTTTCCTCCATTTTCACAAATAGCAAAGTCACAAACTTTTAAATGATGCCATGTGTTGGAATCTGCATTCAATCTTTTGATATCCATTTATGGCCCTAATTAGACATTCTAGAAACAATTGTTTCAAAGAAATGTTGTAGACAATTCTTTGATTAATAATTGTCATTCACAAAATTTTCCTCCATTTTCACAAATAGCAAAGTCACAAACTTTTAAATGATGCCATATGTTGGAATCTGCATTATCCATTTATGGCCCTAATTAGACATTCTAGAAACAATTGTTTCAAAGAAATGTTGTAGACAATTCTTTGATTAATAATTGTCATTAACAAAATTTTCCTCCATTTTCACAAATAGCAAAGTCACAAACTTTTAAATGATGCCATATGTTGGAATCTGCATTCAATCTTTTGATATCCATTTATGGCCCTAATTAGACATTCTAGAAACAATTGTTTTAAAGCAAAGTTGTAGACAGTTCTTTAATTAATAATAATAGTCATTAACAAAATTTTCCTCCATTTTCACAAATAGCAAAGTCACAAACTTTTAAATGATGCCATATGTTGGAATCTGCATTCAATCTTTTGATATCCATTTATGGCCCTAATTAAACGTTCTAGAAACAATTGTCTCAAAGAAATGTTGTAGACAATTCCTTGATTAATAATTGTCATTAACAAAATTTTCCTCCATTTTCACAAATAGCAAAGTCACAAACTTTTAAATGATGCCATGTGTTGGAATCTGCATTCAATCTTTTGATATCCATTTATGACCCTAATTAGACATTCTAGAAACAATTGTTTCAAAGAAATGTTGTAGACAATTCTTTGATTAATAATTGTCATTCACAAAATTTTCCTCCATTTTCACAAATAGCAAAGTCACAAAGTTTTAAATGATGTAATATATTGGAATCTCCATTCAATCTTTTGATATCCATTTATGGCCCTAATTAAACGTTCTAGAAACAATTGTTTCAAATAAATGTTGTAGACAATTCCTTGATTAATAATTGTCATTCACAAAATTTTCCTCCATTTTCACAAATAGCAAAGTCACAATCTTTTAAATGATGTAATATATTGGAATCTCCATTCAATCTTTTGATATCCATTTATGGCGCTAATTAGACGTTCTAGAAACAATTGTTTCAAATAAATGTTGTAGACAATTCCTTGATTAATAATTGTCATTCACAAAATTTTCCTCCATTTTCACAAATAGCAAAGTCACAAACTTTTAAATGATGTAATATATTGGAATCTCCATTCAATCTTTTGATATCCATTTATGGCCCTAATTAGCCGTTCTAGAAACAATTGTTTCAAATAAATGTTGTAGACAATTCCTTGATTAATAATTGTTATTAACAAAATTTTCCTCTATTTTCACAAATAGCAAAGTCACAAACTTTTAAATGATGTCATATGTTGGATTCTGCATTCGATCTTTTGATATCCATTTATTGTCCTAATTAGACGTTTTAGAAACAATTGTTTTAAAGAAAAGTTGTAGACAGTTCTTTAATTAATAATAATAGTTATTAACAAAATTTTCCTCTATTTTCACAAATAGCAAAGTCACAAACTTTAAAATGATGTCATAATATGTTGGATTCTGCATTCGATCTTTTGATATCCATTTATGGCCCTAATTAGACGTTCTAAAAACAATCGTTTCAAATAAATGTTGTAGACAATTGTTTGATTAATAATTTTTATTAACACAATTTTCCTCTATTTTCACAAATAGCAAAGTTAAAACTGTTCAAATGACGTCGTATCTGTATTCAATCGTTTGATATTATTTTCAGCCCCTAATTAGGGCCTTTAGAAAATATTGTTTCCATTGAAAATGTAGACAATTCCATGATTAATAATTTTCTATTTTCTTCATTTTCACAAATAGCCTAAATGCCGCCATATGGTAGAATTGGGACCGATTTTTCAACGTCTGATTTAGACCGCAATTAGTGCTTCTATAAAGAATTGCTTCAAATGTAATTTGGAGACAATAACCTTTATTTGATTAAAATTTCGAAAAGTTAGTTAATGTACAACAAAATTTTACAAAAGGAATAGTTTTAATTGAAATCTATATGTAAAACTTCTCAATTTCGTTATTATGAGATGCGTAAAATTTTTATTCCTTGATGGGATTTTCGTTGAATAAATGTATAATTTATAAGTTGGAAAAACTTAATAAAATCTCAAATTGGAAAAATTAAATTTGAAAAAGTCTTAAATGTGTCTTATCAAAAAAAGTGTTAAAATATTCGTCTTTATTATAAATTAATGTTTTTTTTCGTAAAAAAAGAACATTCAAGCCTCTAATTTCTTCAAAAACTTTGACGATAAAATAACTTTGAATTTAAAAATTTTTAGGGTTCTCGAATATTAATTTAAGTATCATTTCTTTTCATTTAAGAGATCAAAAGAGCTTATTGGAATCGATAGAAAGGGTTTAATTGGGGTTTTAAATTTTGAATTGGAATACGAATTTTGATAGCGACGGTTTTTTTATTATGTAGGATGTTTTAAAGTAATTAGTCTACGAATTTAAATAAATTGTTAAAATATTGTTTTGTAACTTTCCAGACTTTTGCGGACTTTTACTCACTTAAGAATTGTATAGATGGCTGTTTTAATATTTATTCAATGTTGGCGAATTTCGTCAAATTCAATATACGTTTGCTATGTTAAATCTAAATTGTAATTAATTCAATTCCAAACAACAATCTCCTATTAATGACTTAATTTCTTCACACCAATAATTTCCATCAATGCTATTAAAATTTAATCACAGACACCAATAATTCTGTTCTAAACCTTTACAGTTTGCATACATATATTAGGCTCACCAAAATGGAAAATCAGTACAAAATCGTGGTAATTTTAAATATCTTTTTAGTTCAGTTAAGCCACGCGAAACTTAATTTACATTCAACCCTCATAATTTTTGTCTTGCCAAAAATATTATACAATTATTGTAATTTAGTCGAAAAACCAAAATTTTAAATTAAAGAGAGCCAAATTGCTTTTAATCGATTTTGTGTGGTGGCTATAAATTGACGGACAAAAATCCTCAACTCGACGATGATGTTCTTTAATTATCAAAGTGCTTTTCTGGTAAAATCATCGCAAACGTGATGTAAATATAGATCCTTTGTAATTTTTACTTTATTCTCTCGCGACTAAAAACGTCCGCGAATTTTTCTCTAAACAATTAAAAAATTCATTTGTTCTATTTAGCTTAGGTATAAGTCTTTTGATTTTTGCGAGGACTTATGAGAAGTGCTTAGTTTGCGCTTTGCATTTTTTATGAATTTTTCTTAGATTTTTATATTCACAATTTTTCAAGTAGGTCACATTGTTTCTCTCTAGAGTAAGGAAAGTTAAACTTTTAAGTGTAAAACAAAGCACGTAATAGAACTATTTACATTCACTACACAATTTGGTGCTTCGCAAACAATTTTGAGGTTTAACAACAGTAGGTTGTGAACAAAAATTATATGATTTTATCGAATAGTGTATCAGTTCGGTCTATTTGTTTGCAGTGCGCTTTAGTAGCAATTTTTTTTGCTTTTTATGTGCTTTTATTTCGACTATAGTTTCCCATTTCTTTAATTTTGGGAAAAAACTACATTTACACTTAGGATAAGTTTTTTTTGGTTTTATTTAAACAGACGCTGAATCAGCTTGGCACGAAGAACGCTTTTTTTAGAAAATGGAAATCCGCTGCTTGCAAATAAAGTAAGGGATTTCTCACATAAAATCGTTTGTCGAATTTTTTTATTACATTAATATTGTTATTGGTACAGGGGTTTTGAAGTATTCAAGTCCTTGTTTATAACTCTTTTTATTCTTTGAACAAATCCCAAGTATTTCAGTCTTTTTAACCCTTTAGTTGCGTACGTGAGCGCAGTTTATCTAGCGTATGAAACTATTGTGTAACTGTTTCACAACTGATAATTGGATGTCGGCGACTAGCCTATTTTTCCAAAACAATAGCAAACTTCTATAATCACCATATGTAACTACAGGAAAAGCTCATTGTAATAATGTAATCTGAGCGTAGGGTTAAGTATTCCATTAGCGTCTGACTAGGGATTATTAGCGATTGCTAAATCCGTTACAATACTTTTCTTTTGAAAGAACTTTATTTGTAGATACACGATCAGCTCTTGTGAAGTTTCTGCTTAAATTCGAAAATCGCGCTAATTTCATAATCAACTAATTTTCAATAGGTTGGAAAAACTACATATGTGGCTGAAAATTTGGATTTAGGCATTATTTGATATGTACTAAAAGATTTTAAAAAGTTTACCATCTTTAGGGGTGTGCAACATGGGTAGATTTCACCCATATATTGTTTTTAGGGGACGTTTTTTTAAAACTAATTATTTTTTGATAAGGACATAGTACTTTCATAATTTCATAGAAAGTACATGAAGTAAAATAAATTCCAAGTACATCATTTGCAAGCGTAATCAATTACCTACAAAACCGTGTTTTTATTTTTTTAGTACTTTCATTTTTCTATCTTACACAGCTTTTTAAAAATTTAATTACTAGAAAAAAATGAAATTTAAAAAAATTGAAATATTTAAAGGACTTTTTTTAAACCGAAAATTGTTTTTACATTATAAGTAGCAAAATGTCGTTACAAATATATTAAAGAAAATATAACCACGATACTTTTTAATTTTTGTCTCTCTGTAGCTTATTTAATTAATATGTAAAGAGTCGTTAGAAAAATGAAAAAGATACAATCTCAGGGATGATAAAAATAAATAAATTAAAAAGTGACCTCATCAATTTCAAGCTAAAGCCCTTTTCTTTTCAAAAATATTCACAAAATATTTATCCGACAATTTATTACAAAATGGCAAACATTCTTGCGAGCCACTAGCTTGAAAATTTCTAATTTTCAGATTTAGAACGGTTTATCCATATTTGTCTTTCATCGCGTTTTTATGGAAAAGTCTTGTCAGTACAAAAAATTTTATAGTTTCATAAATTGTTCTTAATTCCATGCTCTATTAATAGGCCTAAGCAGAATTTCGAAATTCCTATTTCTTTTCGACCTAATATTCTTTGAATGTTGAGGGCACATTTTTTTCATGTTGCGCACCCCTGGGACTGGTAAACTTTTTTGTGCCTTTATGTAAACTCTTAAGACTAACTAATTCCAAAATACAGCCACGTAGTTTTTCCAGGTTAAAACCTTTGGAAGCTGAACTAAAAATACTTTTTACTGCTTTACAATTACCACTAAATAGATCACAACTACTCCACCTACTCATTTTCCGCGTTTTTGAACTAAAAACTATTTAAAATCAATATCCTTATGATGAATTCTTTCCATTTTTTTTCGAAAGAAAATTTATTAATCATTAAACCTTTTTTAGTGTCTTCATTCTTTGAAGTTTTCTGTTTTAATTAATACTAGGTCAAACCTGAATAAAACTTGGTACGTGTATAGTATGATCAATCAAGTCATTAAATGTTCATTTCCTTTACAAAACACGCCTTTAGTATCTCGCAAATGGAGATGTATTGAATGAAATCGTTTTTTTGTTATTTCCACCTTATTCATTATTTATGAGCTCCAACACTATCAATTAAATTTTTTTCTCTTCCTTAATTGAGTTTAAAAAAAAACAAAAACAGACAAACCCTCATCATCCGCCGTGACGAATTTAACACTGAAAGAACACAATTTTACGTTTAGTTGACTTTGGTTATACAGGGTGAATCCTAACGTACGGATCAAACTGATAGGGCACCTAAAGGGGACCAAAATATATATTTTTTTAAAGTAAACTTTTAATCAAAATCGAATAAGAACAAAGTTACATTGGTTTTAAGTTCTTATAAATTATTACCCACCTATTGAGTACCGCTGAGCATATACAAAATAACCTATTTAATTTCTGACATTTGATTAATTTTGACTGATTTTGACGTACATGATTGAATTAAATAAATCAGCGGTTTCCAATAAGTGGGCACCCAAGCTGAGTATTTTAAAGAACAATTTAATAGGCATAACTTTCATCTTATAAAAATTTTACTAAAATTTTAACTGAACTTCGTTTAAATAATTCTCAAATATTCCAAATTTGAATTCAAAACGTAAGTCGTTACTCTATTTTTAATAAAAAATGCTCACAGGTTTACAAGAACTTAAAACCCATGTAACTTTGTTGTTATTCGATTTTGATTAAAAGTTTATTTAAAAAAAAAAGATATTTTGGTTCCCTTTAGGTCCCCTATCAGTTTGATCCGTACGTTAGGATTCACCCTGTATTCATTGAAACTTATTAAAAATAAAAATATTCAGTTCACGACACCGAATGAAACATCGGAGGTATCTTCATTGTTTTCGAAGGTGCTTTTGTGGTGGATTACAGGATTTAGTCGAAACAGAGCACGAAATAGATGAACTTTAACTCGGAATATAATAGTATTTTTTACAACATGAGATGAAACATACGTTTTTTTCGTGAGATAGAATTTAATTCACAAGCCCCGTAGGGGCGAGTGAATTAATCTTTCGAACGAAAAAAACGGATTTCATCTCGAGTCGTAAATGCTATTTTTTCTACGACGATAATTAGTACATTTTAAAAAAATAATTCTTTTTACTAAAATGTGAACCGACCACAAAAAAACTGGTTTCACCTCATGTTGTAAATAACATCTGCTTGTAATAACACTTTTTCTCACTAGAGACGAAAATGCTATTTTCGTAACGAGTAAGTGATGACGAAATGCTTAGTTTCACATATGGGAGTAGAAAAATGACTTTTAAACTTTTTATTTGTTTCATTTCGTGTGTACTCGAAACTTTCAACAATTTTATATGCGCTTTTTGCTTAAATACGAAATTTCAACATTTTAATTGGTACAAAAAGTTTTTAATTTAAATTTGTACGTCGTTTAGGATGATTATAACGTTATTTTCGGGGGGAACGAGAGTTCTTAATTATTAACCTTTTAACTTCTTCTCTTACAGCGAGTTCTGGCCTTGTAAGAGATGTTTCAGATCGTTTTTACAAGTTTATCTGCTTCTTCATTGCTTTAAATACTTTTATGTTCAGAGGTATCCACCGAGTCTTCCTGAATTGTTTTGTCGAATTAATTCTTGATTTAATCTAGCGAGAGTCGAGTCAATAGATATTGAAACTTATTAAAAATTTATTTAATTTTATCCGCCTTTTTTACCATAAAACGCTCTAATTAATTTTTTGTAACTCACCCTTAATATGCTAAATTGTAACGTTTTTAATTAGTAAATAAAAAAGTTGTTAATTGAAATGTGTACCTACAAAAAGTTTTAAATTTTACGTTTTGATATTTCGCAAAACTTCACTAAAATTTGGTCGACTAATTTAATAATTATTTTCATCGGATTAAAACATGATGTAAACTTAATGTAAAAGGGGCGGTTGTTCTTAAACTTTATTGTTATTTTAGTACAGTTTTGAATGCGATTTACAAATTAATTACGAAGAAGGATTTGTCGGTTAAATACTTAAGGAGGAAGAATATAAGGCTTCTCGTGTAGTATTAATTTAGAATTGTGTTATTGTTTACCAACTCTTGTGTCTCGATACAGCTTTGATTTTGATACTTGCGATGGCGTATATCTCGAGGGTGACGGTTACAAACTATGAGTTAAATTTCATGTCAATTTAATTCAAAATCTAAATAGTATTGCTACACGAACGTCAACTTGCATTTCGGTTAACTCGTGACATTTCAAAATTAATAATCGTGTAGAATGTGATTTTCGTAACTCATCTTTCGAAATTACTTTGTATAAGTAATGTATTGGTTTTCCAGACATATTTTGAGACGTTACAAAACTTTTTTAAATTGTATTGAATGGGGATTTAATAGGGTAAGACCGGTAGAGATGGCTCACCTTTTTTTAATCATCAAACCATTTTACAGAGAACCAAAGGAAACAAATAAAACAAAAAATAGTGTTTTTTAGTGTCAACAAATGAACGTAGATTTAAAAAAAGGATTAAAAACCATCTCACCCTAACAGCATGAGAGAGATTTTTTTCTTTCTTGCCACATTGAAGACAACGAGTAGTAAACGTTGTACAACCCTCGTGATGCCCTCTGAGGCGTTTAATGCATTGTATAGCCAGTCGTAGTGTAGTACAGGGTACCCCAAACTGGTCTTGATGCTTCATGAAGTCCTGTATTGTCACTTCTTAAAGCTTGTACCTACTTCTAAAGTTAATTTTTCTCACTCACGAAGCTCTAGAGCAGCTTGATTTTCGTTTGTAATCATTAAATCAAAAAATCGTTAAATCAGATACGTTATTCACTTAACAAAACCGGGTGAGATGGCTTGCGCCAACTAACCCAATTACGTTGGGTGAGATGACGCAAGCATTTTCCCCCCTCGGACTGGCATGCTTTAATAAAAATATAGAACAATTCTTCAAACATTTCTTAACACACAGATAGCAACAGAACTTCAAATATTCTTTAATTTAAATGTGTAAAGTTGCAATTTGTAAACCAGTGTAAAAGTTTGGAGTTATATAAAATATATATAACTATTTAAGTGCCTTAAAGGATAGCACAATCAACGGGGCACTACTAAATAACAACTAGGCAACATCACTAACACTTCGACTATGTTTTTAGTCAGCAAAACAGCCAGTATCGATAAAATATTTCACTGCGCCATCTCACCCGCGGCGCCATCTCTCCCGGTTTTACCCTACAATATTAGTACAATAAACTGTAGGTACCTATACTTACGATTGGAGCATTTATATTATTTATGGCATTGTATTGTATTGTTCTCAGGGGTCGATTAGCTTTATAGACCTGCGACCAGTGTTCTTAGGAATTCAATCTTGCCAGCGATGCATAGAATGTCCCTCAGAAGTTTGCTTTTCACTTCTTCAGGCGTCAAAGGAGCCCACCCTTAAGTGTTTCATCCTAAGCCGAGCCAGTGCATCGCAATTGCAGAGATTCGATCTCCGATTTACAGAGTCTGCATATGTCACTATCCTCCAGTTTCTTGAGGTGGTACCTTACTGGGCAGTGTCCAGTGAGTCACCATCACAAACCCGTGATGAGTCTCATTTCGTTCTTCGATAATAGAAGAAGCTTTTTAGCATTCGTGGTCGAGTAATCAATGAATTTTTTCGACTGTTTTTGTCCAGGTGCGTGGTGGTGCGTTGTTCCAGTGAGAATTTTTGTTCTCAGTTTCCCATTTTTGAATCTCTGCCCTTCTATGTGTTCTAGATAGTCCACAGAATGCTTCAGGTCCGATCGGGAGGGCTTTTGAGCCTGTTAGCTAATTCGTCAGCTATTTCGTTTCCCTCGTGACCTGGCACCCAATGAAGGGTACCTTTGTTGCCGCTTGTCAGAGTTTTAAAGGATTGTCTCCATTCTCAAGTGGATAAGGATCCAAGGTTATTGACTTTAAGTGCCTTTATCAGCCATTATATACACTTTTTTTTGCCATATAGGTATATTCCTTTGCGGGCATTCTCGTGCACATAGATCTATTGCATGAGTTTCAGCTTGCATAATTGTGAGGTAGGTTCCTAAGGTTATTGATGTTCTGTATTTTGGGCCATATGTGCCTATACCTGTTCCCTGTTCAGTTTGAGATCCGTCTGAATATCAGATGAAGGAGTTTTGTTCCAGTTGATTGACTTCCAGCCATGTTGTGGTTCTGAATGATCATCTCGAACGGTGTGTGGGAGCCAAACACTCTTGGAATGACATCCGAGGGTTTTTCAAACAATTCTGGCTGTGGAAAGTCCAGAATCTTTAGGTGACCTGTTTTGTCACCCAGTTTGAATTTCTGGCTCTGTGCAATTTTAATGGTGGTTTGAAGACCCTGCTTCTTCACCCGTAGGTGAAGGGGTGGTAGGTCTAAAAGTGCCTCCATAGCTGTAGTCGGGTTTGTGCTCATAGCTCCTGTTCTACCCAAACACGCTAGGCTTTGCAATTTCAGCAACTTGCCTTGTGTTGTGATTTCATTCGTTTTTGTCCACCACACGAACGAAGCGTATGTAACAAAGGGTCTTATTATTGATGTATATGACCAATAGATCAGTTTTGGCTTTAGCCCCCATGTCTTTGCGAAGAGTTTGCGGCACGCCTAAAAGGCCCCCGTTGCTTTGAAAAGAGTTTTTTCTACATGAGTTTTTCAGTTGAGTTTAGCTTCTAGAGTTACTCCTAGTTACTTTACCTCTTTGGAAAACTGTATCGATAGTTCCTTTAGCTGTGGAGTGTTGGCTTCCTGCGCGCTTAGTGAATGGAATATGGTGTTTTTGTAGGGTTTATCTTAAGTTCTTCCTTTACACTCCATTAATTTATTTTGTTTAGGGGAGTTTGCATTTGGTTTGAAATAATACCGTCATTCTTGCCCTTTATTAGAATGACGATGTCGTCTCCGCATCCCTGTGCACAGTACAGCTGCAGAGGTGATAAAACCCCACCTTGTGGACATTCCTTTACAGTGTCCGTCGCAGTCTCTTCCCCTCCTAAGGAAGCCATTATTATTCGACTTTCTAGCATTGACTATCCAGGTTACCGTGGATAACAGCCCTCTATATCTATAAATAAGCCAACCGCAGTTTCTTTTGCTGCGATGAATTTTTCCACCTCCCTTACTAGGTGATGGAGCGCATCCGCTTTGGCTTTGCCAGGTTGATAGACAAAGTGCTTGACATGAAGCTTCTTTGAGAAGTTCGCTTCAGATGTAATAATTAATTGTCAAAGATGTTCTCCATTGACTTAAGGCAAAAGGAGGATTTATGATACGAAGCCTTTATATTTGAAAATAAAATTAATTAGTATTAAATTAAATAAATAAATGAAATAGAAGTATCAAAATCCTAATTTTAGCATTTACATGAAAAGCTTTTTTCATTTAAATTTTTTAAATGTTAAAATTTTTTTCAAATTGGCCACGTCTCAAAAAACAGCACTACTTTCAATTCACACATTTTTTTTATTACGTTTTTACTTTATAAGAGAAAATTAAAAATTTCAAAAGCTTTCTTTTCAACAAAAGATGTCTTACTCGAGTGGTTGGTGTGAAAGAAGTAACATTTTATATGTTTTATCATCTTGGAAGTATTTGGGTTATTAATTTAAATTTGATTGAATTAATTTAGCGACAACTTCGACATTATGGAAGGCTGCATGCCTGAGGTGAATTTTGAATTATATTGTGTGATCTTCAATTTCTTAATGTTAACTATTGATAACATATAATATTAAATATCTACCTACATGAAAGTGTAATTAAGTTTCAGCTTTACTCGTGTGAAGGTAATGCATTTGGTCATAATTAAATTTTAATACACCAAGCCGTGTATAATGTCAAGTTTATAGCATGAAATAATTATTGTGTAAGAATTTATTCATGTTCTGCAGTTAGTGATATACATCCAAAGTACACTATTGCAGTTAAATCCTAATATTTATATCCGGCTCGCAACAGGATATCAAAATACAAATTTGTACATAAAGCAAATCGCATCGGCTTAAAGTTTTTCCTCTGTAGCTTTAGAATATTTTCACGAGCATTCTAAATCCACTTAAATCTGATTTATTGAATACACAACACAAAACTTGAAAAAAAAACTTGGAAAATATGGTAGGACTCTCGAGACAGTTTGGTTGAGTTCCAAATAAAAATTATAATTTTACTTTTTGAGCTTGGGAGATAACAGCAAATGTGCTTTTGCTTTACGATTTTTCATGTAAATCGATCTCCGAAAATGCACATTTTGTGTCATTTCCTTTAAACCTATTACTACGAAAATTTCTAAAAGCTTTTTTCTACGACTTTACATTGAGATTGACAAACATTGCTTGCTTTTGTAACAAATTTTAAAATTGCACGTTTTGAAAATAAAACCCACGCCATTCATAATTAGTTTACTGTTTTTTTCTCATTAATGTAAATGAAAAAGCTCTGTGATGAGCGACGACACGTCACAAATTCTTATTAATGAAAAAATATTTTGTTTCAGATCCAACAGCTAAACACAAATGATGGTTCCGGAAATTTAATTACTATTTCATTAATATTTCTGAGGTGAGTTTCCTAAATCATTGATTTATTTATTAATGCTTTACGATCCACGTAAACTTTTTTTTCGTTCATTAATTTTTAAAACTTAACAAATTTTTTATAATCCAACTTTTATTTCTTCTACGATTGCTAAATTTCCAACATAGAAATTCAACCTCGTGCAAAAATATTAAGTTGTCATAACTAAAGCCCTTTCGATTCTATTCTTGAAAACTGAAAGGAATGAAAAACAAACCGAGTGTAAGAAATCTCATTCGCATTAAATTCACACACAACTCACGAGTTGTTATTCAAACTTATCATAAAATATTTATGAATTACTCAAGAAGGTTTTCTACGTTCTTTTTCATTTAAAGAAAATTCACCCTTAAATCAACAAGACTTGACCGACGCACGAGGAAAAGGAAAAAGTGATTTTATTACAATTTTAAATTGCAACGAATCAACCTTAATAGGGTGGGTAGAAAACTATTTTTTTGCCTCGAGAGTATATAAAGGTTTTCTTTACATTTTCTTTTGTATTTCAAACAGATCCAGATGGATTTCTTATGTGGAAAACTTAAAAATATGCCTTAAGCGAATATATAAATAGAGGTGCGAATATATGAGAGTGTCAGAAAAATATGAGGGTGTTCGAGTGAGATGTAGAAATAACATTCTAAGAGTTTGAAGAATATTTCAAAATAAATCAGACCTTATAATACCCTAAAATATTGACTCATCAATAGAAAAACACAAAAACTGCTATGATTAGCATTTTACACGTGACCTTTAAAAAATTCTTAAGTCCTTTATTGATCAAATTTAAAAGAATTTGGTTTTTAATTCATCATTAGTCTTAATGAGTTGGGTTGTTGAGTACTCATCTCGCAAATTACGCCACAAAATATTTGTAGCTCCCTTACTTACGAAAATAGCGAAAACTCCTTCAGGTATAAAGTATTTATTATTTAATGATCTACAACTTTTATTAAAAGAAAATTTTTGTTAAACCAGTAATTTCTTAAGAAAAGCGAGTTGTAACGTGTTAGGTACTCATCTCGCAAGTTACGCCACAAAATAATTTGTAGCTCCCTTATTTACGAAAATAGAGAAAACTCGTTCAGGAATAAAGTATTTATTATTTAATTATCTACAACTTTCATTAAAAGAAAATTTTTGTTAAACCAGTAATTTCTTAAGAAAAGCGAGTTTTAACGTGTTAGGTACTCATCTCGCAAGTTACGCCAGAAAATAATTTGTAGCTCCCTTATTTACGAAAATAGAGAAAACTCCTTCAGGTATAAAGTATTTATTATTTAATTATCTACAACTTTTATTAAAAGAAAATTTTTGTTAAACCAATAATTTCTTAAGAAAAGCGAGTTGTAATGTGTTAAGTACTCATCTCGCAAGTTACGCCACAAAATAATTTGTAGCTCCCTTATTTACGAAAATAGAGAAAACTCGTTCAGGAATAAAGTATTTATTATTTAATTATCTACAACTTTCATTAAAAGAAAATTTTTGTTAAACCAGTAATTTCTTAAGAAAAGCGAGTTTTAACGTGTTAGGTACTCATCTCGCAAGTTACGCCAGAAAATAATTTGTAGCTCCCTTATTTACGAAAATAGAGAAAACTCCTTCAGGTATAAAGTATTTATTATTTAATTATCTACAACTTTTATTAAAAGAAAATTTTTGTTAAACCAGTAATTTCTTAAGAAAAGCGAGTCTTAACGCGTTAGGTACTCATCTCGCTAGTTACACCACAAAATAATTTGTAGCTCCCTTATTTACGCAAATAGAGAAATCTTTTTCAGTAGAAAGTATTTATTATTTAATTATCTTCAACTTTTATTAAAAGAAAATTTTTGTAGGATCTGTAATTTCTTAAGAAAAGCGAGTCTGAACGCTTTGGGTACCCATTCTTATCGTATACCTACAAGTGAGACGTCATAAAAATAATATCCAACTCCTTTATTTGCGAAAATAATAAATATTTTGTTGGATGCCAATTATTTATTATTAAATATTGTACGTCTTTCGTTTGAGTTTTTTTTTATACGACTAATATTTCTTCTAAAAATTAAGACGGAATGCTGTAGGTAAAAATTCCTACAGATGACAACAAAAAGTAATTTATAACTACGTTCCTTGTTAAAATAGAGAAAACATTTGTTAAAGCCAATTATTTATTATTTAATTATCTATAGGTACGTTGTTGCTTAAAAAGGGTTTTCTTTGAACAATATTTATTAAAATAAATTGAATGCTTTGGATTCATGTTCACACGTTCAACATTATAAAAGCGCTTCTTGTAAGAGTTGCTGTAGAAAAAATTGAATAATGAATGTAACTTAAATATGGAGAGAGTTGGGAAAATGAGGGGATTTTTTTTTAATATTAAAGTGTCGTCAACTTAAAAATAAAAACGTAAATTTTAATACAATTGTTCTTGAAAGTTGAAGCACTAACTACAAATTTCCTCATTAAAGTTAGTTTGATATCCCCTAAGCTTTTAGAAAAGCGAACTGATGTAATTATTTTTTTTTATATTTTTACGTCTTTTTGTATGCAAACATATGCAAATTTAATGCATTATACATAAACTTGGTTAAGTTCCAAGTTGTAACATTTTATAAATTGTATTAATTTCGGAGCCAACACTGATGTTTTAAACAAAAAAAAAGGAAATCTCTTCACAAACTACTAAGGAAAATTCATATTGAAGTTGTGTGAATAAAAGAAAATGTAAAGAAGGAAACGTCTTATTCCTTTTACCCCAATAAAGCATACTATGACCTTTACATTTATCAAACTTGAGCTTCTACAATAACTATTGTAATAATTTCATAAATGTTGAAGTTTCAGTACAAAATATCAGTATAAAACTAACCCGGTGTGGCAATAGGTCGGAAATGCAAGAATAAAATTAATTGAATTTTCTCCGACAGCCAATCTCGAGCGTCTCAACTATTTCAACTTCAAAAAATTGAAAAGCGAGACGTAAAAGCTCTTCTTAAATCTCGAGTGTTCTCAAATATAAATTGCTTCAAATTTGCAATAATTTCCAAAAGTGTTATTAATTAAATTCACTTAGGAGATTTACATAAAAAACGCCTTTTTTTAAAAATGTTTAAAAACGTAAGATGTTTTTCTTAAGGGTTGCTGAAATAGCTACGACAGTGGAATATTTTTGGACATGGCTTTTCATCAAATGATGTTGTTTTGTGAAAATACTGAAAAGGGACAAAACTTATAATTTTGTCACGTCACGTGACACAATACAAATTCTTTAAAAAAGAAAACTTGCATCTTATTTATTATTTAATATAAAATACCATACAGAACGTTATAAATTTTAATTTTCTTAAAATCAATTTTTATTTTAAATTAATCCAATCGTAGATCATGATCTACGAATAAATACCTATAGGTAGTCGTACTGGAAGAAATTTTATATTTCTAACGTTTTAGTCAGAGAAGAATAATTACTACCCCATAACTCTTTCGTAAAGGACGAAAACTTAGTAAATTAAATTTAACAAATTCATTCAAATTCGTGAGGGGCTTCGTTATAAAAGGTCACTTTTATTGACCAGTCGAATAGTCAGATAAAATAAATTGGCGAAAACTTTTATGCTGACTCTCTTTTTCTATTCTCCTGTTTTTTTTAAATTACCTATCATAAAATAATGGAAAGTTGATATTCTCACCCAAGAAAAGATTTCCAAGACAATTTGCTCTTATTACGTACATAATCAGTTCAATAGTGACAGTTGGTCAAAATAAAAAAAATCTTAGTTGACAGGCGACGAATTTAAAGGTCCGGCTTATACTGGTTATACGGTTAATTAGCCTTCAATGGGGATTAGAAAATGTTTTTTCATTTCGAGGAAAATTCGGAGTTTAAAGTGAAGACATTTAAAGAGCACCTTGGAAAAAAGTGAGGCCGTTTCATAAGTTGCTTCGTATGGTTCATTTAACGTATTTAGTGGTCTTTCTATTTTCTACAGTTCTCGTCATTAACCTCGTTTTGAAAGGATTTTCCTCTAATCTTTCCAACAAGAAAGAGGTAATCGAGTGTAAAATTGATAATTTTATATTCCATTATAACGTTTTAGAATATGAACATAATGTTTATGTAACACTTATCTAAAGATAAAAATTTCGTATTTAAGTATCATGTAATAAAAAGACAACTGGCGCAGATGTATTGTACATTAAAAAATAATATAGTTAGATGGTGACCTTTGTTGTACATTATATAATTTATTTTTTCATAAATCGTATTTTAGTGGATAACACACAATAATAGCTTTACGTGTGGTAGGTACAATTTCGCGTGTTTCGTTCTAAAAGCATTGCTTCATTTTCATTCTTCGCGTTACAACGGAAATAATAAAAATTAATAAGTAATTGGAATTATCGAATTGAAAATTTTTTGGAAGGAAATCTGCTTGGATAAACATTTGCGAGTTCTTAATTTTTTTTCATTTAAAATGTAATACGGAAATACCGCATTGGAGTTTATTATTTTTTCTATTTTAATATTAAGAATTCCATTTATTTCTTCAACGGCAGTTTAAACAAATTCTAATAATACCATATTTCCATTTTAATCATATTGGACATGAAAATTTTAAACTTAAGTTACAATACGAGCACGTAAATGAAATAAAAGATTAAATAACTCGCTCGGTGTGTGAAAACTGCATTGGAAAAACTTTAATAATAATTTAAAAAATAAAAAGCGTTTTATTGTTATTGCATTGAAGAAGAGAGCGACAGAGAGCGAGGAAAACCCAAAATTAGTGTGACAGAAAATAAACTAAGTGTGAAGTCAATATGGTGTTAGCCAAAAGGCATTTAGAGCTCAAATTTTTCCTTTCGCTTTCAAACATTTATTAGGGTTTGTCTTTTATTTTACTAGCATCATTTGTTTTTCTTATCCCGAGAACAATTTGCTCGGTCGAAATAAAAAATAAACAAAATGACAGTGTATAAATCCAGGCAAATATTTTAAACGTTTTAACGTAAAACTCCCTTTTCCGAAAAAAATTTCCTTCTTAAGAGTTATAAATTTTAAGATGAAAATCTTAAATGACAAACTAAAGCTAATCTTTACTTAAGGCTCTTAACTTTGTTCTGCAAATGGAACCAAGAGTTATTATTTCCAACCGGTACATTAAATAAACCATGTTTTAAGTACTTCCTAAAACACTTCAATTTTCCACTTCTTTTAAGAAAGATTAATTTTATCAAAAAATTAATTAATGTCGTAAATTTTTTACAGAAGCATTTTTCATGGTTGAAAATTTAATAGTTTACTCCACAAAGAGCTATGCACTCAAAGTTCCAGTTATAATGCATTTAAATCGTAACTGTAATTATTCATTAACTGACGTTTAATTCAAATTACCCCAGTTGCAACTAAATCACAATAATATTAATAATCATTTTACGACGCTTACAGAGGCGGATCTAAAGTTTCAATAATATGGGGTTGCCGTTTTAAAAAATATAAGTTAGAGTTATAACTTGAAAAACATTAAGTTTAAGTATTAAGTAAACCCCACCTCAACTTTTTGTATTTTCAACAGGTAACGAGCTACTCTCTGTCCAGCGACCAGATCCAACTAAGCCACTCCCCATAAATTTAATTCAAATAAAGTTGACGCATGTCGATTCTTGTGTGATTGTTATAAGCCGTATTTTCAAAATTCGACCAATAGAACAATTCTATTCCAATATGGCACGCTTTTTTGGGGAGTGGCTTAGCTGCATCTGGTCGTTGGACAGAGATAGAACCAATTGAAAATTTGAAATTATTTTTTTCAAATAACTTGAAAAATTGGCAACAGTGTTAATTTTTTGTAAAGGAATTTGAATAGTGGTGTAATTATTCCCAACTCTATAGCTCTTTATATGAAAGTTACCCATGCAACGTGCCAATATTCTGACCATCCTGTATTATACTTGATGCATTTATTAGACAACTTTAATGTGAGGGCAGTAGTTATGAAGACGATACTGTAGCAGACGTCCATTATTATTTGTCGTTATCTAACGTCCACTAGAAAATCCATGCCTGGCTTGACCTTCTTAAGGTGGAATAGCTACTAAAGTATTCTTAATTGCTTCCAACTTCATTTAATTTCTCAAGAACTTCATACCTCTTGGGGAATTACTTACACTTCCATTAAACTATACCTTAGCTCGTAAAATAAATTTAAAATATTTTTCTGTGCAGTTTAAAAATATTTTGTATTCGTTTCTTTGAGCAACGTTAGAGGATTATAAAGTATTATAAATATATGGAAATATAAACTATTCCTGCATACGGACAGACAGACCAACTTATTTTTTAAAAATTCTAAGTAATAATTTCAATTTCAATATTTAAAAAGTGTGCCATGAGTTAGCGTGAAAATTCATTTTTAATTTAGCAATTATAACTAACAGAACAATAACAATCTAACTAACTCAGAATGATACAATGAATACTAACCATTAATTAATAATTGGAGTGTGTTCTAGATTTGAAGCCCACAAAATTGAAGTTTTGACGGAAACTATAAAAGAATCGACTTCTGTGTTAAAGTGGTAAAAAGTTGGCATTATTTTATATCCTTAATTAATGCTCTTTTTGGTTTTCGATAAAATGGATAATCCTCGATTGTTTGCTCATTGTTAATTCGATTTGTTTTAAAGTTAACTTGATTTAACTTGTAACAGCAAATAGTGATTTTATTTTATTTTGTTTTTCAAAAAACGCGAAAACTTTTTCTACCAAAATTATTAGAATCGTCCTAAATAGAGAAAACGTTCTTTTGATAATATCTTAATGTTTTACATGCTCCCGTGTATAGAACTGAAGCCGAATTACCCTGTATAATATTAAAAATTGGATTTCTACTGTAGGTAATTAATATTTTTGTTTTTATCTGAATTAATTTCTCACAGCATCTTTGTGCCCATTTTTAGAATTTTTGAACTCGATGAAAATCGATAATCCTTAGATTGCGGAATCTAACAGAAATGCCTTTTCAGTCTAAATTCAGGCAAACCCAAAGAATCTTTCTTAAAATCTGTTCTGAGAAAAACACTTGCGAAAACCCTATTTCATTTTGCCTAAAGTCCTAAAATGCCAATGATTATCCTAAAATGCTTATATTTTATCGTTTTTACTAATTTTTATATTCACAAATGCTTCAAATCAAATTTAATTTTGTCATTTTTGCACTTTACAGTTTTGCACATTATGATTAGTCATTTGATAATCCTGGGACACCACTTAAATTTTATGAATTCATGGGTTACTCGCCAACAAGGAAAGTGGTCAAGTAAAAAAAGATTGATAATTCTTAAACCAAGAAATCTTCCTCCAAGCCCATTCAGGAATTCATGGACAAAGAAAACTGAAAAAACATCTCAAACAGCACGCCAGAGAAGAAATCCAAGAGAGGCACAAGAGCTACTGCGCAACAACTAAACCAAAAAAATTTTAACCGAAAACTTAAAGGCTCCGAAGACCAAGTATCTGCTACCGAATGCCTCATGCTTCAGGAAGAGAGAAAAATGCCGAATCCGTAGAAGAAGCCACCACTTCAACCACAACAGAAAAATATTACCTATACGAAAGGTATCTTGGAACCTCAACTACATCCAAGAGGTCTCTATCGACGTCCCTTCTCAAAAAGCGCTGTTTTTGGAATAAAAGTGGGAAGGAGACATGGGCAACAGAGGATGCGGAAATCACCATACAAAAGACAGCACTGAGAAGCTATACACTGAACTAGAAACTCTACCATCTTCAACCAATGACAGGAAGCCGCCAAGATTACTATCGCCCTTTCTCTGAAACCACACCTAAAAGTAGTCCTCGTCAGCCAGTACATCTTACCGAAGCTGATGCATCGGATAGTAATAGATTCGCCATCGCAGACTACAAAAGATAAATGATGAACTAAGATCAACATGCAAGAAGACCATGCCCCTTCCGGATGCCATAACAAATGAGCTCTTCTATACCAGGAAACGAGATGGTGGCATGGGATTTCCGAAATTGAAGAACATGGTAGCCCTCAACACGATTAGAGCGATCTCCTAGCTTAGGTTGTAATCAAATAACTTTCGATCATGGCTGATGAGGATGGCCCAAAACTTCGGCGTGGCTCTTAACAACAACCAGAGCGACGATAAAGGCTAAAAAGATGAAACTGAAGAGGATGGAACATGCTACCAGGACGAGAAAGGCGTCCGAGTCGTTAAAAACAATCAGGTAGTAAATCATTGGCTCTTCCACCCGAAAGTCCTACAATCTTAAAACAAATAGACATCATGAAAATGAGGACGAACACATACGTACTTAGTAAATGACGCGCTCATGAGATGTGGATTCCAACATAATATAAACATCAAATGGCGCCGATGCCGGACTAAGAATGAAACACTGGGTCATGTTCTAGGCGAATGCATAAGCGGAAAGGACCTAAGAATAAATCACACGATGAAATTATCCAGACCATTACCCGGCATGAGGAGAGAAGAGGAGACGAAATTTAAGAAGAATTCTCGTATGTCTCAGAAGATGGGTCGCGTCTAAAATTCGATCTTGTAATTAAAAGCACTGATAGGGTCCGTCGCATCATAGACATGACCGTTGACCGTGCGGTACCAACAAAATCACTCTCTTCTTGAAGGGTTCCAGGAGAAGATTAAAAAATACGACCGACTTAGGCCCATATACTACAGCAACCAAGGGTCGAAGTTATTCCACTAGCCTTTGACTCACGAGGAGCCATTCACCAGCACTGCAAACGCTCTCCAAAGTATGGTAATGAATTATTAAGCTTACCACCATCGACTTCGTGACGATATAAAATCGTCTGTTTCAATAACCCCACAGCATCTGGACTACCGTCGAAACCAACCGAATAGAAGTAACTAGATCATCGATCCTTCATAAACTTTTCTAATTTTATTTATTATTATTTGAAAAATACTCTACAAGGAGTGACCTTTTTTAAAAACTTTTTTGCTGTAAGTATTAATAACTTAACTTAAAGCTTATAAAAATTGACCATCATTAGATTTGATGTGAAACTTTATACGGTATCCTTGTTAGTACTTTGGAAATAGTGGTTATGGTCAAGGGAATTAAAGTCAAAAGCCCCGTCTTTCAATTAACGTAATCTAAGGTCCTCTTGAGGTTTTCACTTTAGAGTTATACTTAACTCAAAATTACATTTTTATATCACGTATTACTTTTTCATTTTTATTTCAATAATTTTCGCCAACGTTGGAAACAATTTCAATTTGTCGATTCAACTTTTTGAAACATTTAAAGAAGATAAAGAGCGTCATCTGCTGTTTGTAAACTTTTCATTACGAAAACTTTTAAGTTAGCATAACCTTTCGTGCAAAATTTGGGTTGATTTATATCGAGTTCAACGTTTTAATTGAACACTAAACTAAAATTACAGTATCCCAAATTTATTTACATACTTTAATTAAACTTTTTTTGCTCGACTTTTAGTTTATGTTTAAAAATCACGCAAATTAACCTTTTTTACTTTTTCCTAGACCTACCTACTTCGTACACTTTCAAAAAGTAATATGGTGGAAAATTTATTTTATTTTATTGCTCCACGTTTTGAGCCCATCTGGATCCAAAACATCTCATTTATTTTTACGTTTTTTAAATCGTGTACATTCTGATAATATTATTCCAGTTAAACAGAAATTAATATTCCATTTTTTAGGGACACTGTATATTTTTAAGCTCTACTTTCGTAGTGGAAACTTTAAGTTCGACATAATAAGATTAGAAACTTGAAGTGATAGTAAGTAATGTTGAACTACTGTGTTGATCTAATTTAATCCTTCATTAATTCAATGTCTTTTACAACAATTGATTGTAACATATTTTGTTTAAGTTACAAACTTTTACTGCATAGTAAGTTGGTTATTTTGCTCAAATGCAAATTCTTTCGAAAACTCTTCGTTAATCAAAATTCAATTTAAAATTTAAACGAATTACCATAAATTTTTCAAAATTAAATTTTCCGCTTATTTTTTTGCTGTTGAGAGTATTAAAGTTAGCCGTGAAGATTACGATGCAACTGTTTAATGCATCGAAATCCGTTTTCTTTTGTCATTATTTTTGAAGCGCCGCAAATTTATTACGGCAACTGCGATGTATCAAACTTCAATTTCTATGACGTTCCGAGCAGCTTTATAGTACGTGAGTTTCAAACACAAATTTATTAGGTGAACCTTTATCATACAAAATTTTTGTCGTCCAACTTTTACAATCACTTTTATTACATCGATTTACACCATCCTTTAGTAACTAAATTAAATTTTTTTACGAATATTGAAAACTTTGCTAACGGACTTTTATAGACACTCGCGATTCATAAAAAGAGCAGTGACAGGTGCGCTATTAAGTTACAAAACAGGGTGCAGAACTGTGCTCACCTACATTCCCTGTTATCGATATTTTGTAAAATAAATGCAAGTCAAATCATACTGTCACAACTGGACTTGTGACTTCCGACGGACTCTCAGGTTGTACCAGGATAATATATACGCCAAGAGTTCCAATAAAATAAGTGTTTATTACAATAATAAATTGTTACTCATTCTACTGTTATTACACTTAATTACGAGTTAAATTCGGACCTCCCTTACGCTCCGTCGTTAACTAGGGCTCCTCGCCCTCTCAATCCCAACTGACCGTCTAACTGTAAACTTATTCAGTTAGCAACTGCCTCTCGTGTCCTCATTCTAGACTTTTTATTAATTCTTAACTTCATATTTACAACGGTCGTAAATCCTGTATTGTGCATATCTCGTATTCCCTTCCTTGTTTTGATTTGCATTAACTCAAACTACCGTTCTAGTTACAATCTTTGTTACTTTCTTCCTAGTAACCTATTTATTAAATAGCACATAATTTTATATGTGTGACAATACTAATTAATTTAATTTTGTTTCAGAAAAGCTATGTGAGAAGAAATTAGAAAATGTTACATCGAAGTTCGTCGTCGCGACGCCGTAGGGCGTCGAGAAGCGCGGCTACTCCTTCAATACGTGGTTCGCGATCTGCAGGCACGAGTCCTGGCCGTAGAGCGAGCATAGCAGTATCACCTGTCGATAGCGATAGCGTTTCTAAAAGCATTTTGGGACCAGAAATGCCAAGAAGTCCAAGATCTAGCATTGTTCCCGACATATCGTTCGATTCACACGACTGTTTTATTAATTCTTCCAGTAGAAGCCCTAGACATAGCATAATTCCGGAATCGGCATTAAGTCCGAGAAATAGTTTAGTTCCAGATCCTGCTGCTAGAAGTCCTAGGCATAGTTTGGTTCCGGGCGATAGTTACATGAGAAGTTCACGAAATAGTTTAATTCCCGAAGCGGCTCTCAGTCCAAGAAACAGTCTCGTTCCAGACACTTACAGTAGAAGCCCGAGAAATAGTTTAGTACCCGAAAATATAAATAAAAGTCCAAGAAACAGCTTAGTTCCTGATTCTAGTCAAAATCCTAGGCATGGTCTCATTGCTGACAATAATACTCACAGTTCTAGATTAAGCTTAGCTCCAGATTTTAATCGAAGTCCACGTAATAGTTTAGTGCCAGATACGAATAGAAGTCCGCGTCCGAGTTTGACGCCTTCCGAATCGACGACATGGAATATCAAAACTAGTCCCAACGACGAACTTAGTAGTAGAAACGCCAATCGTAGCCCACGCGGAAGTATCGCTCCGGACGCATTTACGTTTCGAAATACTCCACGCGGAAGCATATCGAGCGAATATCCTTGCGATCGCAGCCCTCGCGGCAGCATAGGACCTGAAAGTAACATAAATCGCAGTCCTAGAGGAAGTATAGCACCACGTAATAATAATCTCGTGGCGGATTCGGGAAGAAGCCCGCGTGGTAGCTTAACGCTTACGTTTCAAGAACCGCTCGTTAGCGAACGTCGTTCGAGTGCGGACAATCCTTCCGGTAAATAATTTAACAATTCGTTTTTACTCTTTTAAACTGTATTTTTTTAAAGGTTCACGTTGTAGGAGCACGTCTCCCTATAGATCATCTTCTCGCGGTGTAATCAACCAAGGATATAATACTAATGTGACGGGATTATCGGAAAGTGGATCTAGACGTGCCAGTAGCTCCGTTAGTCAGGTAACACAGAGAAAAGAATATTTTTCTTTTTCTGCTATTTTTAGTGCTTTTAAGTTGTACATCGCTGCTTCTATATCGCAGGCTTTTTTTTATAAATAGTTACTTAGCTTTTATAAACATAAATCTATTAAAACTAGCAATTTGTAGTTTTTAAAAGTTTTTCCAAGCAGAAAGTAATGACCACTGTATAAAGTAAAAATTTATAAAATCGAAAGATTACAAACATATAATTTCAAAATGTTATGTTTTATGTTGCACTATATCAAGTCTTTTGAATTAAAATATTTTTCAGCTAGTTCTAAATACTTAATTAAGTTAATTTCTTTTATAGTTAATTTCTTTTCATAACTTATTTTAAAGAGTAGTGAAGTTTATTTAAGTAATGCATTTTTTAGTAGGTACTTGACTTGTAAAACTGTCAGCCAGAGTTAAAACATGATTTTTCTGCTGTGTTAGGGCCCTTTTCAAGTAATATACGTCATTCGGCCCGTTCAGACGAAAGAACAGTTGCGTCATAGTATAAGTCTACATAGTATGCTGTTCCGGTGTACGAAAACCGAACTTGATCGCGCATGACGTCAAAAGGGCTCAGAATGGACGTAAGCAGGTACGAACAAGTCGCGTTGATTCCAGCGTTGGGTACAAGTACGTGCAAGTACGGTAGAAGTCGCGTTCGTTGCGTCGTGTTGACCCCTCCTGACGTCACTAGACATCACAAAACTTGAGCAATGGCATATTATGTATACTTATACTATGATAAGTCCTAACAGCTGATTAATCGCTCATCCTCTTTCTCTTTTTTTTACTACAATTTGGGTGATTTGAAAAGTATGTCATTCAGGCTATGATCATCTCCTGACGACTTAACCATTTTCTTGTCTTAAAGGGGGAGGGCTGTACAAGTATTTGCTACAATCACTACACCACTTCAGAGTGGACAACCCTTCAAAAAACTTTCTATTAATTTACGCCACTGATAAGACCACTTAATAACCCATTTCCCCGTTTGTAGTTGTAGTGCGGAATCTAGGCAAAATGATGCTGCACTTTTGGTTAATGGCATGAAACTCGGTACATAGTTTACTGAAAACATATCGAGTAATTCTGTCCGATGAGACCAAAAAAAATTCGATGGGGGCCGCAGGACACCCCCTTTAATGCAAATTGTACACGGCGAATACCTCAGGTAGGTACTCTGAATTTACAGTTAATGAAATGAAACTCGAAACATAGTTTACTGGAACTATATTGGCAAATTTTGTGTGATGAGACCAGAGATATCTTCGAGGGGGGCGCTACACACCCCCTTTTTCTCAAAAAGGGGTACTCCACCTACTTTTTCGCGAAAAGTATCTTTGCCGCATATTTTGAGAGTACTGAATCAATCTGTCCCAATAACTGATCCATCTGAACATCCCCATAGGCACATAACCGCCATTTTTTCCTCTGGGTCTGTAAGAGCGCTCTTTGAAAAATTTTCAAAGAGGTCTAGTTAAATTATATTTGACTTTTCGTTAACGGAATAAAACTGATTGCATACTTTAGTGGAACTATAATGAAGTAATTTTCACCAATAAAAACAAAAGAAAGTATAGGGGGTCGCTGCACACCCCCTTTAATACGGGCGATGCTAGGCGAATACCTCAGGTACATTGCACTTTTGGTTAATGGAATGAGACTCGGCACATAGTTTACTGGGACCATATAGTACAATCTTGTCCGATGAGACCAAAGAAATATTCGAGGAGGGGGTGCTGCACACACTCTTTTTTATCAATCTTAGATTGGCCGTATTTTGTCGTAAAAAGTAACTTCGCCGTATATTTCGAGGGTGCAGAATTCATATGTGACAACGACGAATCCATCTGCTAATCTGCATCCGTGTAAACACGCCGTTTTTTCCTCTACTACTGCAGGAACGCTCTCTCTAAGGTTTTTAAAGAGGTCGGGTAAAATGATACTAGACTTTTTGTTAATGGAATAAAATTTGGTACATAGTTTACTGGAACCATATTGACAAATTCAGTCCGATGAGACCAACAAAAATTCGATGGGGGCACCTCTTTAATGCAGAGTATACACGACGAATACCTCGGGTACTGTGAACTTGTGGAATGGAATGAAACTCGAAACATAGTTTACTGGGACTATATTAACCAATTTTGTCCGATGAGACTAAAGAAATATTCGAGGGGGGGTGCTGCACACACCCTTTTTTATCAATCTTAGATTGGCCGTATTTTCTAGTGAAAAGTATCCTTGCCGTATATTTCGAAGGTATTGATTCAATCTGTAACAACGACAAATCCATCTGAGCATCTCCTTGTGTGTAAACACGTCATTTTTTCCTCTATTAGTACCTATAGGAATGCTATTTCAAAATTTTTTTTAAAAAGTCCGGTAAAATGTAACAACTTTCCAGTAGGCTTGTTAACGGCCGTATCCTAAGCAACTACGTTACGATTTTACGGTATTGCTTACAGATTTTCTTAGAGTCGCAGCCTTAATTTTGGCCGACGTGATGTTCAGATGGATTTGTCGTTGCCACAGATTGAATCAGCACCTTCGAAATATACGGCGATATCTTTCACGAAAAAATACGACCAACCTAAGATTTATAAAAAAGGGCATGTGCAGAGACCCCCTAGAATTTCTTTTGTCTCATCGGTCAAAATTATTCCATATAGTTCCAAGAATGTATGTACCCAGTTTCACTCCGTTAACGAAAAGTCCAACATCATTTTACTCGACCTCTTTTAAAAGTTTTGAAAGTGCTGCCCTTCAGCCCCAGAGGAAAAAATAGCGGCTTTGTGCCCATAGGAACGTTCAGATGGATCTGTTACTGTGACAGATCAATTTAGCATCTCCAAAATATACGGCAACTATACTTTCAACGAAAAAATACGTCAAGTACCCCTTTTTGAGGAAAAGGGGTAGTGTAGCGCCACCCTCGAATATATCTTCGGTCTCATCGGACAAAATGTGTCAATATAGTCCCAGTAAACTATGTTTCGAGTTTCATTCCAATAACCACAAGTTTACAGTACCTGAGGTATTCGTCGTGTATACTCCGCATTAAAGGGGGTGTACAGCGGCCCCCATCGAATTTTTGTTGGTCTCATCGGACAGAATTTGTCAATATGGTTGCAGTAAACTATGTACCAAATTTTATTCCATTAACAAAAAGTCTAGTAAAATTTTACCCAACCTCTTTAAAAATCTTAGAGAGAGCGTTTCTGCAGTAGTAGAGGAAAAAACGGCGTGTTTACACGGATGCAGATTAGCAGATGGATTCGTCGTTGTCACATATGAATTCTGCACCCTCGAAATATACGGCGAAGTTACTTTTTACGACAAAATATGGCCAATCTAAGATTGATAAAAAAGAGTGTGTGCAGCACCCCCCCTCGAATATTTCTTTGGTCTCATCGGACAAGATTGTACTATATGGTCCCAGTAAACTTTGTGCCGAGTCTCATTCCATTAACCAAAAGTGCAATGTACCTGAGGTATTCGCCTAGCATCGCCCGTATTAAAGGGGGTGTGCAGCGACCCCCTAGACTTTCTTTTGTTTTTATTGGTGAAAATTACTTCATTATAGTTCCACTAAAGTATTCAATCAGTTTTATTCCGTTAACGAAAAGTCAAATATAATTTAACTCGACCTCTTTGAAAATTTTTCAAAGAGCGCTCTTACAGACCCAGAGGAAAAAATGGCGGTTATGTGCCTATGGGGATGTTCAGATGGATCAGTTATTGGGACAGATTGATTCAGTACTCTCAAAATATGCGGCAAAGATACTTTTCGCGAAAAAGTAGGTGGAGTACCCCTTTTTGAGAAAAAGGGGGTGTGTAGCGCCCCCCTCGAAGATATCTCTGGTCTCATCGGACAAAATTTGCCAATATAGTTCCAGTAAACTATGTTTCGAGTTTCATTTCATTAACTGTAAATTCAGAGTACCTGAGGTATTCGCCGTGTACAATTTGCATTAAAGGGGGTGTCCTGCGGCCCCCATCGAATTTTTTTTTGGTCTCATCGGACCAAATTACTCGATATGGTTTCAGTAAACTATGTACCGAGTTTCATGTCATTAACCAAAAGTGCAGCGTTCCATAGTTTTATGTGGCGTAGACTCCGTACTATTGCATTTGAATGATACATTTCCTATTAATACGTTGCTATTGGTTAATATTATTTTAAATCCCTTTACGGCCAATTTGGTCTGTTTGTGCACATTAGCATAATATGTATAACGATAATTATAATAAACGTTATACCATTTGTGCTTACCTGTCTTCGTTACTTTTATTGTAATTAAAGGACTTAATTTGAATGCAAAGTAAAACAGTTTTTGTTAAAATGTTAACTAAGCAACCCTTAATTGCGTTAGAAATTAAAGAGCGTGGAATTGAGAATTTAACTCGAAAACGTCTTGTTTTGAATGTAAATATTTTTCACCCCAAATAACCTCATCCTTTTTTTGTGGTAAACAGTAAAATTTCGGCAGGATTTTAGTGTGGACATTGCGTGCGAAAATGTTTTTCAACGCTTAAATTACAAAAACGAAATTGCGAACTTTACGTCTGCAATACAAGAGCGCAATGGAAATTTATAGTTTTTAAAGACCTTAAAAAAAAGGTGTTATGTTTTCTATGGTAAGATGAGTATTAAAAACGGAGATGGGTTAGAGGCTAAAGTAAATCCAGTACAATCCTAGTATAATCTGGGACAGGACAATAATTTGTTTAAAGGATTGGATGGATAAAAAATGCGCACGTCGGTCAAGGAAACAGTAGAAGTGATAATGTCTATAGAAATGCTTGGATGCTAGAACAAAGCGCTAAGAAAGCTAAAGACTTAGAAAAAGGTTAGGTTAAGGTAGGCAAGCCTAGTTTAAACTTAAAGTGGGCTTTAGATAACAAAATGTTTCACGAATCGCTTCTGAACGTTGTACTCGCATTCGGTTTCTGTATCTTTTTTTTTTCATTTTCACCGTGTTTAACTGGTGTGTTATTTTTATTATTTTATTACCCCTATGTGAGCTATACAGGGTGTCTCAAAGGTATGTGTACGGAATTGTGCCTTTACTATAAAAGTTAAACAAAATTAAATGCGTGATTATAGTTAAAATTATTCCTAACTACCGGGTGCCAACTTTCAAAGCGGAACATAGGGAAATAACATTGGAAATCACTTGTTTACAGTTTGCTGCCCGCGAAATACATTTATAAGGATGGTACTTAGTAATATCTATCGAAAGAGAATTAATTACGGATTTAATTAATAGCTCTTTGAATTATGAAAAGTAATTAAATATTTACACAATTTGAAAAATATTAACAGCTATGACGTCAAACTCTAATAGGCTATTTGAGGCACAATTTTTAGAACTTATACCGTTGGGACATCCTGTATAGCATACAGGTAACTTGATCGTTTTTCTTTAATCTCGCTAGCTTTTATAAGCCTCTTATAGACCCTGATTGATTTTTAGCGAATTGAGTAATTTCATTAACACTCGGATGCGTAATCCAGACCTCAGGGCCGGCAACGTTTTAATCTTTTAATTAATTTCCCTTATTTAACTTTTTCTTCTAACAATAACCGGGCTTTTGAAATCCTTGGCGTGTAGAGGTACCCTTGGAAGAACAAATCAAGCATTAGTGTGCACTTGAATTTATAACACGATCGTTCCAAACTTCGACTTTTTCTGTCGGGCCTACGAAGCCCGCTTTAGACAGTTTTCTATTGCATAGAAGTTCGTTCCTTGTAGAAAAGTTTGAAGTACCGACATAATAAAATTATAATTGTGTTTGTCTCGTCTTTTTGGTGATGTAAATCTCAACTATTCGTTTTGTGAAAGATCAATGCTGTCACAAGCTGGCAAGTTTAGTCGTGCTTTATTTATTGTTAACTTTATGTGCGCTCAATTGTGGCACCTTTCTTTTACTTTTATTTTACCTTTTAAATAAACTCTTGTATATATGTGATTATCGACTCGAGGTAAATAAACTCACTCGACACATCAAATTTAGTTACTTTATTATTTTATTGGTATTTTCTTTTATTTCTTCTTAACTCGATGCCAATCTCAGAGAAAATTGACGGCTCGTTTTAAGATTTTGAATTTTTTATTACCTATCGAAACTCTTTGTTTTGATTTATTTTCACTTAAACGTTTTTCTCGTGATATGTGAGCAATAATGTACTTGGATTAAATGACGTTGGAAGAACAAAATCTCTTAAACATCGATTGTCTTTTAAGAAGTACGAAAGTAATTGGTCTAATCCTGGTTTATAAGTTTGCTACTTTTATGAAATTTTTAAAACCACTCAAAAATTAAGGGTAAATAAATTTTAATGCCCTCTTTTACATCACTTCAGTAAATGTGTAAGTACCTAATACACTTGACTCGAAAGCTGAGAATGTTTGAAAAAGTAGGCCACGGCATAGAGTAGCTATGATAAAGCTACATTGTCGTTGATTCACGTACTTACTAATTCATCACGACGTTTGACCATTTCTAGATGTTTTAAAACGGTTTAATTTTTGGACGAGGAAACATTTCCTGAAACGGCAAATTTCTATTAATTCCTTTCCTTCGAAATGATTACTAGAGCACTAGAAAATCGAATTTAATAATTTTGGCTATTGTTTTGGATTTTCCAGCATTGTAAGTAAATGATTTATTAATGCTCAGTAAAATTTTTGAAAGAATCTAGTTTAAGCTAGTGCGTCCAACCACTGTAGGAAGATTTCTCCATGCGCGAAGAGCCAAAATGATGGACGTTTCCTCTAGTCCAAGGATGGTGAATTTTTACCAAAATTTATGTTTTACTCTTGTTTAGGCTTCTTTAAACTATTGCTAGATGTAGACATCTTCAATTATTCGCTTATCTTCCGCTCGTTCCCTCCACATATAAGTGTCATTTGTTTCTCGACATCGTATCCCCATCCCCATAGAGCACAAACACAAACTTTTAAGGAACAAATACTCTGGTACACGTTAAAAATGGACTTGGATGTTAAAGAACTAAGGGTTAGAACAATCTAGAAAAACTATAGGGAAATGATGTGCTGTATGTTGTGACCGATGTTCCCCGGATGTGTTTGGATTAGTTAGGAGGTAAAAATACCAAAAGACCCCGGTTCTAGTTAGCTAAGGGAGGTAGGGGTGAAAAGGTCCTGTTTTTGGGGTTTTCGCTTATATCTCTGAAACGGTGTCTCCTAGGGAAAAATTTCTCCTATCAAAATGAAAGCTTATTAAATTTCCTACAAGATTGCTTAGATTCATCTTTTTCTATTCCTTATAATTTTTGAGATATCCACTCCCAATAATCGTTAATGTTAAAAAAAAAATTGCCTCACGTTTTGCGTCAAACTTTTGCCTCTAGCACCTCAGCCCTTTGTTTTACAGTAAAAGTCTTCAGAAAAGAAGTTATAGAGCATTAAATTTCCTTTACTATTTTACGTTGTTTCCGGGCCCTCTATATAACACTGGGCCCTGAAGCACGCGCTTCATGCGTAATCCAGCCCTGATTCCATCGAGTTTATTTAGTGACAAAATAAATTTATTCGGCCATTTGGCTAATTTACTAGTTATTTTAAAGGTCGCTCTTGTAAACGAAAATTAGAAAAGTTAGGGGTTTCTATTACAATTTTTAGTACGGTTCTTCTGTAAGAAGCAAAGAATTTAATTTGCTTGTTAAGACAATTTCAAATACTTCTCTAATTCTAATAAATTAATAATATTTTATTATTTTGTAAATATCTAATTTTGTAGTTTTTATATTGAAATTACATAATAGTATTTAATTTGTTCGCTTTATAAATTATCCTCTCTTTATTCTTTTCTGCTTATTTCTATTTTGAAAAACCTTTGACATTGATATAAGCGTGGCTGACAAATTTAGCTTAATTGAATTGCCTCTATTAGTTAAAATTAGTTAAATCGAAGCAGCGGTGTGATATTTGACCCGTGACTGACAGGTGGGACTGCCGCAGGTGTCGGGTGACGAACAACGAAGATTGTGTTCAGATCAAAAGTATGGTATCGGCGAACAAGGATTAGGTATAGGACTATCGTTGACTACTTATGGATCGGTGGCTTATCAGTTAAAGGATGCCAATTTAGAAGCTACCGGTACTTGCGATTTCGTCTGCAAGGCCCTCACCATCGTCAACAGAACAAGTAAGTTGGAAACTTTTCCTCCGTGTCCACTTTTAAATTAGACGAAGAATTAAAATGAATTTTTATTACAGTTGTAGTTACTATCGTTCTCGTCTGCTTGTCTACCCTACCGTTGTTAATGCTTATCATGGGTAAGTGCTTTAGCGTGACTTATAAACTGCGTGTTACATGCGAGCAATTTTTTTAATGTTTATTGTAGTCTTATACCCTTACCTTTATTACAACTTACTATCTTTTTACTTTATTTTATCTACTTACGTTAAAAGTACTTTTTATGTTACTTTTTCAAACACAAATCGAAACGCGCGTTTTTGTCATCTAGTGCTCTGTTGTTTATTCACCAATTTTCATCGACTACATATTTTACGGATTTGATTGTTTCGTGGCTTTAAGTACTTGTCAGTTAACGCATCCCTTAAATTCCAACTGTCAACCAAAATTTAAATAGCTTTCCAAAGTAATTATTTACACCGACTCAAACTTCTCTCCCGTTTGTTGTTAATGAAAAAAATCGATTAATTGATAAGTTTCAAATGTGCTCTCGCAAAGTTTGAGTTGGGAAATAAATGGAAAAGAGAGAGGTAGTTTCTTATAAGATTGTAGCGTAAATAAAATGTATCTTCGTCGTGTTCCGATACTTTTTTTTTTTAGTAAAAAGTTTTCCCTTTTTTGAGATTTTGATAAGTAGGCTTTTGTTAATAATTAATGCTAAAATTTTGCAAAATAAATCAATTAAGTAAAGAACTCGTGTTTTATAATTAAGTTTTGAATATAAATTTTATGTTTTGTCGTGTAATACAAAGCTGTAAAGAAGAGATACTTACAAAAAGGATTATTACATGTAAATTATTATACTGCGTGTTTAATTAAAAATTCAGCTTCTTTATGTAGTAGTTGTTTCGTGCACTATTGTAATTGCAATTGCATTTCGCTTTGTGTTTAAAAAAAGATTTGTTTTTTGATAAAAACTATGCGACATGAAGACTTTCGTTTGAAATATATCGGCGAAGAATTTTCGTGAAAATTTTTAAGTAAAATTGTTAATTTAACGTCTCTTTGAGTATTTTTTAAAATTTTTCATAGGTGTAGTTAACATAAATTGTTAAGTGTATACAAAAGATTAGAGAGGAAACAACGGAAAGTGGTAACGAATAGGCTTACATAAATTGTCTTTAGTGAGAACTATTTTTCATGCAAATGTTTGGTGACAGTTCTTTCATTTTGCTTATTATTTTGATAATTCAACTCGAAATAAGCTTCTGTTTTTTACTAAAAATAACAACCGTCTGGGTGCCGGTTATAGAATAGGCCCAGGGAGTTCCCTGCCGGTCGTAAGAGGCGACCATCTGGGTTTTTCGTCTTCTGTCCAAGACTTATTCGTTTCTTCTTATTCAAACCTAGCTTCGATACAGAGTGTGTCTGATGATATCTGTACAGTTAGCCTCACAATTAATGGACCCTGGCTATAAGCCTAGAACGAATGGTGTATGAAACCATCTTAACACCCCCTACTTAAATTGAGGGGTAACTTTATTTTGCCAACAAGTAGTAAATCAACTACCTACCCTTCTGTCTTTTTGTCGCTGTTGGCTAATAATAAGCTAAATAGGCTGGCCAATAATTGTGAGGCTGACTGTACATTACAGCTTCTTTTAATAGAAGAGCAGTATGTTAACTTCTCTTTCGTCGCTCTCAATCTTAGCTTCTAAATATGGAAATTTATCTAGATTTTCTCTATTTTGCTATACTCCAGCTGTTCTTACTTTCAGATTAAGTATGCCACCACTATTTTTTGTCCTCTTTGTTTATCTTTAACCCTCTCTAACATTGTTTATGACTATGCCACTTCAACTTTCTCTCTCTTAAGTTGGGTTGCGGGAAACTTTTGACGGCTTGTTACAATCAAATCGCAAAATGTAATGGTTTAAGCATTAAATAAAAAAAATACCCCCTATTTTATCAGGAAAGTATCAGGAAATAGTTCGTAATGGACGTTTTAATATAAGCAATTTCCGGTTAATTTCTCCACTAAGTCATCCATGGCTTTTTAAAATGTCGTTTCCGTCGCATTTTCTCTTATAAGCAACGGTTGCTAACCCAACTTCCGGATCTTTATGTTCTAAGGGCTCAAGTCACATTCAAAACTCTCTTCAATTGTAACAAGCCATTCTGCAACACAACGTTAATTGTCATTATTTATTTTGATGGATTATGGCAACTAGAAAAAATATATTTTATCTTATAGTAGCAGGTTTTTGCTTACTTTTGTGTGTGACTAAAAAAAGATTTTATTCACTAGTGAGTATAATGTATATATACTTGTGAGAATTGACACTCACTTCGCGTTCGTGTGTAAACATATCTCCCTCACATATAAAATCTTATTTCTCTCACTTATAATATAATGTACTATATTATCTCAGATAATTTTATGCTCTACAATTTTTATTTAATGGAAAATTACTGTCAAACCATTCTTTAAGGATCTAGAATCCTGAGCGACACGTATGGCTTAAGGGTGGCATTTTTTCTCAATAAAAATAAATGCAAACACATTTTTATTTTCATGTCGCAGATCATAACTTTGTTATGAAAACGTTACGAGAAGATACTATCGGCGATATCATTAAAATTGTATAATTTTTACAATTTATTTTAATGCTCAAACTGTAAAACAGTTATATTGCACTACAGTTGTTTTTCACTCTTTATTTTCAGTTTTGTGCGAGTTAGAAAAACTTTTAGTACAAAATTATCGTGTAACCAACAACCGTTTATTAGAATGTAATTGTATAACTTATAAATGGGGAAAGTTTATGTTTGGTTTTAAAAAGCCAATTCCATTTTTTTATTTTCTTTGCAAGTGGTTGTTATATTTAAACGATCCCATAACTCGATCTTTTATTAAATTTGTTTAATTTTTGTTATATTAAAGCAATTTCATTTCAAGTATTAGTTTAAAACAAAAGCATTGTTGCATCGCTGCAAAATTTACAATTCACAATATATGCAGTTTGGAGAAACTCCCTTGTCGTTATGACTTTAGTAGTTGAGCTTTAAACTCGTAACGTTAAATCAGTTGGTTTTACGACTAAAATATGTATAGAAGTAAAGTTGTAGATCAAGAAATTTCTTTCAGAAACTTTTTTATTGAAATTACTTTCTGTACCTACCTACAGTTGGGATGGAACATTTACCCCTTCAACTTTGAGATTAACTTAGCACCCCAGTCCATTATTAAGATTTTCTGATATTGACCATCTGTTTCAAAGTAATTAATGCATACTCCACAACGAAATCTTCTAGTTGGGCCGATATCGTGATAAGTGATAACGTTATAATCCGACCGAACAGTTGGGCCAAATTTGAAACTCGAAAGGATTAAGAACTAACAATACCTGGGTGGCTTTTAATAATATTGCGGTTTTATGACAACAAACCTACATAATTTTAACAACGAGCTAAATTTTAAAAAGATAAAAGTATAGAAGATAATAAATAGAGAAATTAACGCGGATTTTTTCAGAGCGATCCTTTGGCCCAACTGTTCGATAGGATTAAGCAAACCCTAATCGTCAATTGAATTGATCCATGACGATCGTTATTTGCACGGTTATACATTTCTGCTCAAAATGCAATCCTTTTCTCGCCTTTATTCACTTGCCCCAATGTTAGGAAATTTCTTAACCTTACCGAGATTTATAGGGATAAAGCGGTAGTGGTAGCAGCTAATCACAAAAGTTGTTATAGTTACAATAGTTGGAATTTTGCACTATAACGTGTACACGCGAAGTAGTGACGTTTCGTCAAAATACACCCTGTATAAAAATAGATACCTACTCGATTGATCCTAGGGATATTTTAAAATAAATTGTAGGTTAGTATGGAAAAGAATAAATTGCGGGGCATTTAGGGTAATAATAGCTTTTAGGTAGTTGAATTTTTAAAAGTTTAATTTACATGAAAAAGGTATAAAAATAAAATGATGTAGAATAAAATATAGTTATACTAAAAATAATTGAATTCTGAAAGAAGTTATTGAATGTAAAATTTTATAAAGTTTGTGTGAAATCACTTACTGTGACTTTTTGGAGTTTTTCCTCATAACATAAAATCTGTTGGTTTTACGACAAAACTGTATAAAGGTTAAGTTATAGGAAATTCAATTTTCTTTAAACGGTTTCTCCCAAATTTTTTCCTCAAGTAGTGTATTAGTATGAAATTACACAGTTTCTAATGGGAAATAAATTTGAGCTTATTTTCCCAAACCTAAAATCTCTTCAATAATTAACACTTAATCATTTATTTGTAGGTACACAGGTACATAATTAAATAAATTGTAACATATTATTCTAAATACAATTAAAATAAGTAGTAAAGTTCTTGTATATTCCAACTATAATAAATACACAAAAGCTTTTATTCGTTACGTAAAATCTGTTGGTTTTACAACAAAAATAATGTATAGAAGTAAAATTGTAGAGCATAAAATTTCCTGCAAGATTGTTGTAAATTATTTACAAGTGCCTTGAATGTGGTGCAATTTTTAAAGAGGAAAACTCAAACTTCAAGTATTAGTTTTTCTCTTATTACCAGCTACATGTTAGTTTAAACCTACACAAAAAATTTTATATTACTCCGAATGAATAAAGTTACATTTTCTCATAAAGTTAAAACAAAAAACTTAAAATGTATGTTCTTGTTAAGGGAAGGGGTGCTATTTTAAAAAAAAATTAATTTTCAAATTCAATAAATAGGCAACTTATTGTTTTGTTTCTTTGAAATCAAATAAAAGTATTCTACGGACCTATACTCTGTCTAGCTAACGGAAACAGATAAGCCACTCCCTATAAATTTTTGTCAAATAAGGCTGATGCATGTCAATTCTTGTGTGATTGTTATAAACAGTATTTTCAAAATTCGACCAATAGAAAAATTCTTTTCGCATATCGCGTGCTTTTTGTGGGAGTGGCTTAGCTGTATATATTGAATGGAGGTAGTATAGGTCGTAAAGACGTATCAAATAAAAATTTTGACACCGAAGTTGCGAAATTCTTCATGTCGCTTAAAAAATTCATTTTTTAATATAATTTAATTTACTAAACTAGGTATTCAATTCCTTCGAGATTGTCCGAGAGAACCTCACATTCCGGTGTATATGGTGGTCGGTGGAAGCGTCGGCTGTATAAAAATGGCTTGGATTTTATGGAATCAATTGCGGGTTAGAAGAGTGGAAGATGGTTCTTTAAACGCGAGTTCGATAGGATCAAAGGTGGCATCTTTAGGTCTGACGATATTTTTAATAGCGTGGTTTGCGCTTGGTAATTATTGGATTTTAAAAATCAAATGGCCGGATTATTCGCCGACTTTATTTGAACCAAATAGATGGTGTCATCGTACATTGTATGTGTTCTCTTTAGTGCATTTGTGTGTGATGTATTCGGTTATAGGGTTATTTTTCGGTCTCATTATTACTTTGGCGGGTTGCCAACTATTTGGAAGCCCTTGGCTCGGCCCAACAAGATATAAATAGCAAAACACCCCGGATTATTTCGAACTTTGGGACGTTCCAAGAACTTACTATTAAGAATTTTTTTATTCCGTAATTGTAACGGAAATATAAAAAAATTATGACGGTAAAAGACGTGCTTTAAGTGTGCCGCTTCCAAGTTAGTAAGTAATTTACTGATGTAGTAGGTGTAAATAATTAAATATATCACACAAAAAATTTAGTTCGATCAAAAGTATACGCGTAAATTTTTAAATATAATAATTTAGTCGTTTTTGGGGGTGCTTCCACTTTTAGATGGTTACAATTTAATAAAAAAAATTTTTCAACTTTTTAACCGCGAGCTTTTCATCAATAAAAAAAACGTCGAGTTTAAACGGAAATTTAAAAATGTTTTACTTCCGAAAACAAACATTTTGGAGATTTTCATCTGTGTAAATAAAATTACACGACAAGATGCATATACTTTTGATAAACTAAAAGATATAAAAATTTAGATCAAAGAGTTATTTAGTTAAAATTTTAAAAGATGTGTAATCTTTTGTTAAATGTCCTAAAACAGTACAGTTCGAACGTTTTAAGAAAGAAAATTACGGCGCACCACCCCAAACGTATTCGGACGTATTCGCAGTTAAATAAATAAGCGCAGCTTTTCGATTTTTTTTCTTAAAACAATCGAACATTAAAATGACGCCATCTTATGAACAAAATTATGTATTATTGTTGTACCTGTGTATAAAATGTGCTAATTATGCACTTTTGTTGTAAATTCGTTTCGTTAAGGAACTTAGAGTACAATTATACAGGGTGCTCTATGAGGAATATACGGTACTCAAATAAGAAACGAGCAAAGAAACTATTTCATAATTTATTAGGTAGCATTGAATAGCTTATAATTAAAATTGGCCTTAATTTAATGGTCACTACTTATATTGTAGGATTAAAAAGTTCTAACCTTTGATTTTTACTTCATCTGTAGTCTGGAGGGGTCCTCGCGATTGATAAACTTCGAATCTAATGATGCCCAGTGTGATGTAGGTAAATTTTTTTTTAATAATAAAAAATAAAATGTTTTCTTCGGTATCCCCGAGTTCTTAAGGAAATTGACTGTGCTATGCCACGCAATTTTATTACTACTTTGAACACCGCCACTTTCAGTGGCGTAAATAACGGGCCCGCTTTGCGGGAAGGCAATAGAAACATAATGATTATTAATGAGAATGGGTAAGGGCCCCACTCTGGATTTTGCGGGAGGGTTCCTAAACTCTTAGTTACGCCACTGGCCACTTTAACCCCTCAACGGTATTGCAATCAACCTCAAAAAGTTTAATAGGGTCAGAAGGGATCAAACGACGTATCATTTTAAAGCCTTTTAAAAACTTTTTAAAGTTTCAATTTTTAAATTTGGACTAATAATTTTGAAAATATTACTATAACTTTTTCAAAGTACGGAGTACGAAAAAGTTGAAATTGATCCGAGCTAATGCCACGTCGATCATAGCGTCTACTGGGTGTAATTATATTTTGCGTTAACTATCTCTATCGTCTTTGATCAGGGTTTTAATCCGACTCTTTTGCATACACTGACATTCTAGCGTTTGGACTTGAAGGTTTTCCGTGTCGTTGCCAAGTATAATTAGATCGTCGGCAAATCCTAGTATGGAAACATAGGTGTCATCGGTTATCCAGAAACCTGGTATTTTTTTAATGATCCTGATGGTTGAGTCTATTACCGCATTGAATAATAGTGGTATAAGCGCAGGGCCCCTTGTTTGAAGAAATTTTTTCTAATTTATTTAAGGTTATAGACTACCAAACAGGCATACGGCTTACTTGCATGATAGCCTGGACCGACAGCTTAACGTGCCCTCCGAATCATGGCCAACTGCATGATAGTAATATTTAAATGGTCACCCATCCAACTACTATCCCGGAGAACCGAGACTGTACTGTGGGAAGCGTTTGGTTCAGCAATATACGCTCGCGCTACGCAGTTGAATGTCGCTCCTAAGTAGTCGAATAGCTCGTTCACTAGGAATCTCACCGTGACGTCTATTATCTTTGCATGGTCTGTTCCTTTAATTACAAGATCAGGTTTGTACATCACGGCGTCTTTCGAGGTTCTGCCTTGAAATTCTCTCTGGTTTACCAGCTATGCATTCGCCCAACACATGTTCCAATGTCTAGTTTTAAGTGTTACATCCTCTGCATAGAATGTTGGGTTGGTTCATGCCGCGTTTAAAGAGGGTTTCTTTAACGCCGAAGGTGTTAGTTCTTAGCTCTATAGGCTTCTAACCTTCTTCTATAGGAGTCTGACGATCCCAGCACGTGGTGGAACTTGCTTAATTCCACGATGATCCTGGCCGTATAGAATTAGGACTCGAGCTGCACAAACCATACGGCCACGTTCTTCCTCCAGAATGGCGGTAGCTTGAGTGCCACTCTTGCGACTTGGTCACCCTGGTCTGGCTGTGTATTTGGCCTCTAGTTCGAGGCTAAATTCTGCCGGATGTGCCCTGCGGCGATGTTGTTGCTTGCAAGGTCTTAAAGTGTAATTCACAATTTTGGCATATGATGATGGCGGCGGCAGAGCAGTAGATGCGTCTTTGTACATGTTCTCAACTATGGATGTTAGGCTAGCTGCTACATTTTGGTTTTTGAGTGCGTTTATTATGGCTTCGTGTGGTATGGAGTCGAACGCTTTGGTAAGGTCCAGTTGTGCCATGGCCAATCTTGAGTGCTTACTTAATCTGATGATTTGATCTAATATTATTGTATTTATAAACATCCGTTCTCACTTACGAAGCCTCTCTGTCGTTTTGAGAGTGTTATTTCGATTTCCAACTTTTCTCCTATCAATCCGCTGAAGAGTCTTGATAGTATCGACGAGATTGTTATCGGTCGCCAGTTGTTAATGTCTGTATGGTCCTTCCCCGGTTTGGGGATGAGCGTGGTTCTATTTGCTTTCCATGCCGTAGGGTATATGTTAGATCCTAAGATGGTGTTGAATATGAGCGTTATGGCGTTGGTTGCTCCTGGCCATCGCAGGTGTTTCTTTTGTAGATTATCAGGGCCTGGAGCCCCTTTCGCTTTTAGTTTATTAATTCTCCGGGCGATGTTTTGGCCGGCGAAGGGTGTTATTGGCCTGTCTTCCGTTTGGTCATTGTTAATGGGGGCGAGATGTTTGTCTCGGTTTCTGCCCCATATGGTATTGTAGACTTCAGCGATTTGAAAGGCAGAAACCATTCCCTGGTCGGTGCCATTTCTGAGTTGGCCATTAAATGGAGACCGACAACAAGGTTTTCTGTACCCGCTAATTTTTTAAGGATCCAAAAGGATCGATAGGCCGTGCTTTCGCAGTCCCTATGCGTACTGAACATCGGGTTCAAGCCAGCATTTGCCCTTTTGCTCTACGCGAGGTTTCTGTCCTCGCTGAGCTCGCCTTAGGACACCTGCGTTATTCTTTGACAGATGTACCGCCCCAGTCAAACTCCCCGCCTGGCACTGTCCTCGAATCGGATCGTGCGGGAGCTTATATCGGCGTCCGGAACAACGCGAGCTGACCCGCGAACAAGACGACCCCCGCGAAGGGGCCCGTTCGCGGGCGCTCGCGCGCCTCGCGCCACTCTTTACACTTGGTTCTAAAACGCCGTGGCGAAAGCCGCACAAAGCGAACTGCGCACGCGCTCCGTTCAACCGAGTAAGTAAAGAAACGATTAAAGTAGTGGTATTTCACCGGCAACGGATTGGTTACCGTCTCCCACTTATGCTACACCTCTCATGTCTCCTTACAATGCCAGACTAGAGTCAAGCTCAACAGGGTCTTCTTTCCCCGCTAATTTTTCCAAGCCCGTTCCCTTGGCTGTGGTTTCGCTAGAAAGTAAGTAGGGACAGAGGGAATCTCGTTAATCCATTCATGCGCGTCACTAATTAGATGACGAGGCATTTGGCTATGTATAATCTTTATTTTTGCTAATTATTACAATTAAAGACATGTTTCTATGATGTACAGAATATGTGCACCTAGTGTGCATATGTGAGCTAAATATATTCAAGGTTTGTACAGAGTTTATATATAAATATGCAGTTACAAACAGTTTTGAATAACAATAATAATAAATCCTACTGATTACAATAGAATAGCTAAATATATGTAATGTTGTATGTAATATATGTTCGTTGATGGAGATAACGGCTGCCGTGGCGATGGTACACGGCTGGGCTGGTGGTTGGCTGCTAAGGTGGATCGTGGTTGGTCGGTCTGCGGGCCCAAGTGGCTCGCATGAAGACCCGATGTAGCGTGGGTCCCCATTTAAGTGTTGAGTGCACGCAGCTCCTTTTGAGGTGTGCTGGGATGGCAAGCTGGTCTTCTACGGTGTGATTAATGTTTGGCCATATACCTCTTGCTCCCAAGATCAATGGTGCGAATGAGAAAGAGGAGGCCGCCGGCCACTTCCTGCGGGCTCCCGCGAGGAAGTCGTCGTTGTTGTATTTGGCTTTTTTCTCGGCATATGCCTGGTCTAGCGAACGGTCGCCCTCCCATGATACCTGGACGTCGACTATGGTTATGGCCCCGTTTGGTAGATGTACTGCGAGGTCCGGTTTGAAAAGCTGTTGTGTTGGAGCCCTAACGTGCGGTTCCTCCTCGACGACCAGGCCGCGGGATCGACAGTGCTTGGCAATTTTGTTTGCTATTTCGTTGTGTCGTTGGATGCGCTCATGGTGGGTCCGTGGGCAGGCTTGCAGGATATGGCAGATTGTCTCGTTGGTGGGGCGTCCATTAGTGCTGCATCCGGCCCGGCAGGAGCGCAGATGCGGAGGGTTAGATAGCATCCCTCTGGCCGGCAGGTTGGCGAAGCGTAGGTGTATCGCCGACACGTAGTCCCTGCCGGACCATCCCACCGGGCTGGCAGTTACCCAGTCGCGGGAAGCGCCGTCCTCTGATGCCGACTGGAGTCCTGCGGAGAAGGGGCCGGTGATGATAGCCTCTCTCCATTTAGTGGAAGCGAACGTCCCCATCCATGAGCGAAATCCTTGACTATAATGACTAACATGACTATAATCGCCTTCGAAAGGGGAATCTGAATATGCAAAAATATACAGGGTGTTCCATTTAAAAAATACAAGAGTGGCCTGTAGCCTTTAAATGGATCACCCGGTATATTTAAAAATATTTTTAAGAGATGAAGCTCTAAGAGAACTATAGTTGTGCATTAAAATTTTTTTGTTAAATTCTACAGCAAAGCCACAGTTCTACTATAACGCAGCGTTGGGACACCCTGTATATAATCTTTATTCATTGAATTTTACAAGACTTGCTCTCGTGTTAAGCGAGATTAGTACACGATTATGTGCGTACAAAAGTACAATATTAGATAGATTACATTATATACAGCCTGTCCTAAAATTGCGGGGCACAAAAAGATCCACATATACTAGACACAAAATAAGGTCGATCTAACCCAACTTGCCTTATACAAAAGTCCTCGGCTACAAAGTTAGTAGTTAGTAGGCTACTACTTAATTTATGCTATGACAATCGTAGCTTCCCCATACAGAAGCTAATAGTTTTTTGCATTTTGCTCGTAAACGACTAATCTTAGTAAAATGAAACAAAAGGCATAAAAGTTAAAATTTTAAATTTAATTGACTATTCTTAACCTTTTTTTTTCGAATTTGCTACGTACAAATAAAATACGAATAAAAAACTACCCCTTGCCCCACCGTACTCCGCCATTTTTAAAGCAATCATTATGTAATTTTTCTCAAGTATTACTGTTAATAAATACACGATCGGTGCCAAGTTTGAACACTCTAGCTCAAACCGTTTTCATTTAAAACAAAACAATTAATTATTTTTTCGCCTCTTTCAGGGGCTGTAACTTTGTAGCCGAGCACTTTTGTATAAGGCAAGTTGGGTTAGATCGACCTTATTTTATGTCTAGTATATGTGGATCTTTTTGTGCCCCGCAATTATAGGACAGGCTGTATATACATTTTATTAATCTACAGGGTGTATTTTAAATAGCGCCAAATATTTACATAGCGCAATTCTACGTCGAAAATCAAGCAAAAAACTCTGGCAGCAGTTTTCTTAAAACCCATTGGTGAGCGTGTTATTAATGGTCGTAGTTTGAATTTTATTTTGACTATGGTGTAGAAATCTATTTCAATGGTATCGGTGATACATAGTTCAACAACTAAAATAAATAACCGAATAAAAATTTTACAGTTTCGGTAATTAGTTTACTTGTAATTTAAACTTAAAAAATGTGAAGTCTTTGCTACGGATTATTTTGCAAAATGTTGCAACAGTGGATTGTAAAAAATAAAATTAGATAGGTAAATGAAGTCTGACAGTTGTCATTTTTGACGATTTTCGTCAAGCTGCTGCTGTTCCGCTTGCAGTTTGTTGCCAAATTTAAAAACTTTTAATTGCTTATATTTAAAAAAATATTGGATTAAGACCAAATTAGAACTGGAATTTTTTGTTTAGTTTTTGATGATGAATAGCGTGATGTAAATATTTGGCGCTATTTGTAATACACCCTGTATATTCATTAAACAATAAATTCAGCTTCGACGATGGTTGTTGTCGGTTTGCCTCCGCTGGTCTAGAGGCCTGGCATGTAGATCCTGTTGTCCTGGGAAGTTGCGGGTCCAAGTTGCCCGCATGAAGGCACGATGGATTGATGGGCCCCATTTGAGGATGGAGTGAACGCAGCTAGCCCAAAGGTGTTTGGGAAGCTGTAGAGTAGTTGTTATCAGATGGTTTTCAGAGGGCCATATTCCCCTGGCGCCCAATATGAGTGGCGTAAAGACAAAACCAGTTGCGTTGGGCCATTTCTTCTTAGCGCCTGCGAGGAATGATGGATTATTATATTTTGCCTCTTTGTGCCTATAGCTAGTTTGAAATCCTAGGTCGCCCTCCCAAGAAACCTGAACGTCAGCAATGCAGACGCGACCATCAGGAAGGGTGATGGCCAGGTCAGGTTTGTATAGTCTGGTCGGGCGACCGGACGTGAGGCTCCTCGGTAGTGGTCCAGTTCTTCTTCACGCAGTGGTTGGCGATTTTCTTTACTACCTCGTTGTGGCGGTGGATCCGCTCGTGATGCGTACGAGGGCACGCTTGTAAGATGTGGCAGATAGTTTCGGTAGTTGGCACGCCGTTGATAGAGCAGCCGGCACGGCAGGAGCGCTGACTGGGGGGGGGGTTAGATGGTATACCCCTGGTAGGGAGGTTGGCGCATCGTAGATGCACTGCTGAGACGAAATCCCTCCCTGACCAGCCCAGTGGGCGCTGGTTTAGCCAAGATCGAGAGGCAACGTCCTGGGATGCCAGCTGGACTCCCCTTGAAAAGGGGCCGGCTGTGATCGCGTTGCGCCATTTGGTGGCCGCTGGCAGGTCTCCGGCCAGGGCGGCTATGCGGGAGCGCAGATGTCGTATGGGTCCTTGAGACAAAACAGCAGACAGGATAGTGTCGTCTGTCCGCTTGTCGAGTCCGTCGAGTCGCCGGCTGAAGATTTGTGGGATTTGTAGGTGTAGATGAGTAATGCCCAGTCCTTCGTAGAGGCGTACAAGAAAGGATCGGGGGTGTGCAGGTGGAGATGCAAAAAGCTTTTAATGGCTCGCGTTATCATCTTATCCGCCTCTAATAGTTTGGTCCCGTCAATAGCCGGCGTTTGGAGTCCATAAAGTAATCTCGGGATTAAGTACTGCCGAGTGATGAGTAATTTTTGGTCTGGCTTCAGCGCGGCGCGCTGGATGTTTACAAGCCACATGGCCAAACTGTACTCACATGGTGTGGGGTTAAATTCCACGTTTTATTTCACTGATTAGCGAATAACTTCCGAACCACATAACTTATCGTAAATCTGCAAACGCAGTGCACTCGGAAATAATTTTATCTTTACACTGATCTAGTTTTTAAAATTTTATCACAAAGTTTATATTTTTAAGCACTTAAGATTTATGGAGCGAACCAAAACACGTCCGTTCGCGGCGGTTTCAATTAAGAGAGTCCGGCGGTTTCAATTAAGAGAGTCATAGTTACTCCCGCCGTTTACCCGCGCTTGCTTGAATTTCTTCACTTTGACATTCAGAGCACTGGGCAGAAATCACATTGCGTCAACACCCGCATGGGCCATCGCAATGCTTTTTGTTAATTAGACAGTCGGATTTCCCTGGTCGGTGCCATTTCTGAGTTGGTCGTTAAATGGAGACCGACAACAAGGTTTTCTGTACCCGCTAATTTTTCCAAGCCCGTTCCCTTGGCTGTGGTTTCGCTAGAAAGTAAGTAGGGACAGAGGGAATCTCGTTAATCCATTCATGCGCGTCACTAATTAGATGACGAGGCATTTGGCTATAAATAATCTTTATTCATAATTTAAATTACAAAAGACCTGTTCTCAAGTAGTTAAGAGATGGGTACGCTTGATGCGCGTACTACAGAATTGCATTACATAAATAGATTAATTACATTTTGTTTTATATTATCTACATGTCATTATAAGTACAATTATTATATATATATGATTGCGTCGACGATCTTTGAAGTCGGTTGCCTCCGATGTCCTGGGGGCGGGCTGGTGGGACTTGCTGCTGGCTGGTGGCGGCTGGTGGCGGCTGCTAACTGGTGGCAGCTGGTGGCGGCTGCTGGCTGGTGGTGGTGGTGCGGGACCCGGTGGCTCTCATAAACGCACGGTGGATAGTAGGTCCCCACTTCAGCGTTGAATGCACGCAACTCTCACGCAAACTTTTAGGTAACTGTAGCGTTGAGGTCGCAGGCAAGTTGATGGATGGCCACACGCCTCGGGCTCCTAAGATGATAGGAGTAAAGATAAACTTCGAAGCGTGTGGCCACTTGTTGGCTGCTCCAGCCAAAAATGTCGGATTGTTATATTTATCGTATTTCCTTTGGTAGCTGTCATCCAGGCCGGGGTCACCCTCCCAAGCGATTTGGATGTCGGCGATGCAGATAGTGTCATCAGGTAATTGGATCGCGAGGTCTGGCTTAAACAGCGTCTGGTTGGGTGCCCGGACGTGGGGTTCCTCGTGCACAGCCAGTTATTTTTGCGGCAATGTGTGGCTATTAATAATCTTTATTTTGTTATACAAATACAGACATGTTCTCAGGATTTGTGAGATGGGTACATCAGTTATGTACGAAAGTTTACAGTAATTTAAGGTATATCATTATTACAATAGTTTAGCTTAATTAATATACATTCCAACTAGAATTTAATTACTTAAATATTCCACTAATTGTTTCCGACGATGTTGGTGGCCGGTCGCCTCCGATGGTGTGGTGGCTGGGTTGGTGTGTGCTGTGACGTCCTTCATGGATGTTGGTTGCGGGACCAGGTCGCCCTCATAAAAGCTCGATGGATGGTCGGTCCCCACTTTAAGGTGCTTTGGACACAGCTCTCGCGCAGATATTTAGTCAACTGAAGTGTGGTGTTTGCAGGATTATTGACTGCAGGCCACACCCCCCGGGCTCCTAAGATAATAGGGGTAAATACGATCTCGGAGGCATGTGGCCATTTTTTCGTGGCTCCAGCTAAGAATGCTGGGTTACAATATTTGTCATATTTTTGTCGGTAGCTTGTTTCCAGGCCCTGTTCGCCCTCCCACGCAATCTGGATGTCAGCGATGCACAATGAGCCGTTTGGTAGTTCTATGGCCAGATCTGGTTTGTACAGCGTCTGGTCTGGGGCTCTGACGTGGGGTTCTTCTAGAACAGTCCATCTCTTTAGTCGACAGTGGTCGGCGATCTTCTTAGCGACCTCGTTGTGCCGGCCTATCCTTTCGAAGTGCGTGCGAGGACAGGCCTATAGCACGTGGCAAATCGTCTCATTTGTGGGTTTACCATTGATGGAGCATCCTGCCCTGCAGGCACGTTGGTTTGGAGGATTGGATGGTATGGCTCGAGTTGGTAAGTTGGCACAGCGCAGGTGAATAGCGGATACATAGTCGCGCCCGGACCATCCAAATGGTCGGCGGTCGATCCAGGATCTAGAAGACGAATCTTGGTTTGCCAGTTGGACGCCACGAGAAAATGGGCCGGAGGTAATGGCCTGGCGCCACTTGGTTGCGGCTGGCAAGTCGCCCGCCATAGCGGCTATCCTCGTGCAAAGATGGTTAATTGGGTGCTGGTGCAGAATGCTGGCGAGAAGGTGGTCGGTGTCGGTCATAGTATGAAGTTTAGAGAGACGGCGGTTGAAGATTTGAGGTACCGCCAGTCTCAGATGTGCGATGCCCAGTCCACCGTCCTTTACGGATGCATATAGGAAGGGGTCGGGTGTGTGTAAGTGGAGATGAAGAAAGGTCTTGATGGCTCTCTTGATGAGTCTATCGGCCTCCATGAGTTTGGCCCTGTCTATAGCCGGAGTCTGAAGCCCGTACAATAGGCGGGGGATCAGGTAGTTACGAGTTAGAGACAGTTTTTGATCGGGTTTTAGAGGAGCCTTCTGTATGTTTCGGAGCCAGGTGGTCAGGTTGAAAAGGCTTGGTTTAGCGGTTCCAGAGGCGGAAACCTCGTGCCCTAGGTACTTGAAGGTCCTGAGGTGCTGTACTGCACTGATTTTACTGCCGTTGATGGTAAGGGCTGTAGACGTCTTGGTGATAGGCGTTTTTCCTCTGAATGTGACGTTGAGGTGATGGCACTTCGAGGGATTGGCTGCCATTCCTCGAGCAGCGAGGAAGTCCTCTACGTGCTGTAGGGTGGTGTGAAGCGCGCGTTCCCGGTCTTCCATTAAGATTATGTCATCAGCAAAGGCTATAGCAGATGTTCGCAAGGAGTTGTCGATTGATCCGCCTTCATTATGTCGGTTGTTTAATTCCACCAGGAGCTCATCTAGTACCATATTGAAGATAAGGGGACTCAGTGGGTCACCCTGTTTGACACCCCTGGTGAAAGGAATGGGCGGGGTGTGTTCATTACCGATCTTGATTGAAGTTGTAGATTTTAAAGAGTCCATTATGTATTCTTGGATGGTGGTAGGGATACCAAATCTAGTGAGGGCTCGTTTGATTGAATGGTGGGACACCGTGTCGAATGCTTTTTTGATGTCTAAGGAGACGACATTGTAGGGCCTCCATGCTGCTCGACGGGATGTGATATAGTGCTCTAAAATCAGGGTATTGGCCAACGTTCCATCGTGATCTCGGAAGCCTCTCTGTTCAAGCGCCAGTCTGCATGTGTTACTGATTTTCTTGTTTAAGATTCGGTGAAGGAGGCGCTGAACGGCCGAGCCGATAGTAATCGGTCTCCAGTTGCCAGGGTTTGATAGATTTCCTTGTTTCGGTACCAAGATGGTTCGGCTGGATCTCCATGATGGCGGAGCGGTGGAGATGTACAGAACGATGTTGAATATGAATGCCAGTTCAGTATGGTTGGCTTTGGCGACGGTGGTGGTGGTAATACCGTCTGGTCCAGGTGCCGATTGTTTCCATTTGTGTATAGCTTCGGCGACGTCTGTAACTGTCACGGCCTCGAAGAGTATTTCGTCGTTGATGGTCTCGATTGGTTGCTGGTCTGGCGGTGATAAGGAACCCATAAGTGAATTATATAGTTCCCATGTAGCAGTTGTATCAGGCAGAATTTGGTTACTCTCAATTGGTTTCGAGTCTAGGATGTTGTTAGCCAGTGCAGCCCGGTTGGAGTGATAAAGCTGCTGTGTCTTTTTATATAGAGCAGCGCGTCGGTTGGATCCGGTGTGAGTCTGATTGTAGTGTCTCGCCGTAGGTCGTTTTTGGTTTTGGGGTTGCTTCCGGTCGGCTGGATGCATGAACAGATAATTAATGATGTTATCGACAAAGGCCGCGAGCGGCGCCGGGTTCCAGTTGAGGTGGTAGTCGTCCCAGAGTTGGTGAAAGGGCGAGTAGATGTCACTGATTGTGGGCAGCAGAGCGTAGAGGTTTAAGCAAGCCTGACGGAGGTTGTTGTTGGTGGCCAAAGATACGTTTCGAGAGTCATAGTTACTCCCGCCGTTTACCCGCGCTTGCTTGAATTTCTTCACTTTGACATTCAGAGCACTGGGCAGAAATCACATTGCGTCAACACCCGCATGGGCCATCGCAATGCTTTTTGTTAATTAGACAGTCGGATTTCCCTGGTCGGTGCCATTTCTGAGTTGGTCGTTAAATGGAGACCGACAACAAGGTTTTCTGTACCCGCTAATTTTTCCAAGCCCGTTCCCTTGGCTGTGGTTTCGCTAGAAAGTAAGTAGGGACAGAGGGAATCTCGTTAATCCATTCATGCGCGTCACTAATTAGATGACGAGGCATTTGGCTATTTATAATCTTTATTTTCTTTCTTTTTACAAAGTTAATGACTAAAGACATGTTCCAGAGATTTTAAGGATATGTACATAATATTTGTACCTAACAGCATAATACTAAATAATTACAATAGAATACACAATATTTAAATTTAGAGTTCTATTTTACACTTGGCCTGTCTCATCCATATTTCCATGTGAGATGGTCCGACGATGACGGGGTCGGTAGGAATGAGTGTGTTGTTATCAGGTGTGTTGTTACAGATGTTTTCTTCCGGGATGTTGTTTTCGGTACAGTCGGTTAGCCGACTGGGGTGGCGGAGACGTTAGATGATGGTGCAGAAGGTAGAGTCTTTGCCCAGGTCGCACGCATAAAACATTTGTGAATTGAGGGTCCCCATTTCAGGACACTGTGTACGCAGCTCTCCTTCAAACCTTTGATGATTTGAAGTGTTTCAACGGCCGGCGCATTGGCGGAGGGCCAAATGCCTCTTGCTCCTAAGATGATCGGAGTGAACACGAATTCCCGCGATTGTGGCCATTTGGTTTGCGCGCCGGCGATGAATATGTCGTTCTTGTATTTTTCTAATTTGGTGTTGTAGCAGCCAGTTAATCCGATGTCGCCCTCCCAGGAGACCTGTACGTCGGCGATGCAAGTGGCTCCGTTTGGTAGATGGATTGCTAGGTCGGGCTTGCATAACTGTTGGCTGGGCGCCCGGACATGGGGCTCGGTCTCGCAAGGCCATCCCTTCTTCTTACAGTGGTCTAAGATTTTGGTGACGATTTCGTTGTGTCTGTTGATTCGCTGTGCGTGTGTCCGCGGACAGGCTTGCAAAATGTGACAAATGGTGTCGTCGATAGGTTTACCATTCATGTTGCAGCCTGCCCGGCAGCCTCGTTGTTCCGGAGGGTTAGAAGGAATGGCCTTGGTGGGTAGGTTTGCGCTTCTGAGGTGTACCGCTGCCACAAAGTCGCGTCCGGACCAGCCGGTTGGTCGATGGTCCAACTAGGACCGAGAGGATGCGTCCTGGCTTGCCGCCTGTAGGCCCCTTGAGAATGGCCCGGAAGCGATTGCCTGCCTCCATTTCGTGGCCGCTGGGAGATCGCCGGCCATGTTGGCAATCCGCTCGCCCAGGTGGATGATGGGCGGTTGTTGTAGGATGGATGCCAGCAGAGGGTCTTCGGTGCTAAAGTTTAGTAATTTGTTCAGGCGTCGGTTGAATATTTGTGGTACGGTGAGTCTTAAGTGTGCTAGTCCGAGACCGCCATCCTTGATGGACGCATAAAGGAATGGGTCTGGAGTATGTATGTGAAGGTGTAAGAAGGCTTTTACAGCTTTTTTAATAATTCTGTCGGCTTCAAGTAACTTGGCGCGATCGATGGCCGGTGTCTGCAGCCCATATAACAAGCGTGGTATTAGGTGGTTTCTGACGATGGCGAGTTTTTGATCAGGCTTGAGAGGTGCCTTTTGGATGTTTGGCAACCATTTGCTGAGGTTGAATAGGTTGGGTTTTGCCGATCCCGCGGCGGAGACCTCATGTCCGAGATATTTAAACGTACGCAGATGTTGTACGGCACTGATCTTGCTTCCGTTAATGGAGAGGTTAGTGGTTGACCTAGTGATTGGAGTCTTTCCCTTAAAGACGACGCAGAGATGATGGCACTTAGTTGGATTGGCACTCATTCCTCTGGCGGTCAGAAAACCCGCTACGTGTTGGAGGGTCGAGTAAAGCGAACGTTCTCTATCCTCCAGCAAAATCAAGTCGTCCGCGAAGGCTATAGCTGAGGTTCGCATTTGCGGACCGATAATGCCACCGGCGTCGGGGCGGCCATTAAGTTCCACTAGAAGCTCATCGATCACCAGGTTGAAAATGAGGGGACTAAGCGGATCACCCTGCTTGACACCCCTTCGGAAGGGGATTGGTGGTGTATGGTTGGGGCCAATCTTTATTGTTGTTGTGGAATTCAACGAGTCCATGATATAGGCTTGGAGGAATGGAGGAATGCCCGAACGTGTCAATGCTCGTCGTATGGAGTGATGAGAAACGGTATCAAATGCTTTTTAGATGTCGAGTGATACAACGTTATAGGCTTTGTGGTTGGAGCGACGAGAGGTGATGTAGTGTTCCAGCACCAGAGTGTTAGCAAGGGTCCCGTCGTGGTCCTTGAACCCTCTTTGTTCCAACGTTTGTTTGACGGAGTTGTTTAGTCTCTTGTTGATTACTCGATGAAGCAGGCGCTGGACTGCCGAGCCTATCGTGATGGGACGCCAATTCGCTGGGTTGGTGAGATTGCCTTGTTTTGGAACTAGTATTGTTCGACTCGTTCGCCAAGATGGTGGAACGGTGTGAATGTAGATAATTATTTTTGACAAGGGTTGGGCTTATAGTTTTTTTTTAATTTATTATTTTTTCTTGAAGAAAAAGATAAGCCAATTGTTTTGTAAATTATGGAAGCATCCTTTTATTTATAAGGAGTTGTTACATTACATTTATAACTTGACGTTTCGCCTATGATGGCTTTTTCAAAAGTTTTATAAAGAATTTTTCCGATTAGTGCTTTTTGGATATTTACAGATGTGTCAATATCCAAAAAGCACTAATCGGAAAAATTCTTTATAAAACTTTTGAAAAAGCCATCATAGGCGAAACGTCAAGTTATAAATGTAATGTAACAACTCCTTATAAATAAAAGGATGCTTCCATAATTTACAAAACAATTGGCTTATCTTTTTCTTCAAGAAAAAATAATAAGTAGATAATTATGTTGAACAAGAAGGCAAGTGCGGTTGGATCGGCTTTGGTAACGGCCGCAGTTGTTATGCCGTCAGGTCCCAGGGCCGATTGGTGCAATCTGCATCGTGCCTCAATAATGTCGGAGGCTTGTATGGGCTGGAACGTTATTTTGTCGCTAGTGGTGTTAGTTGGTTAGTTGTCTGGTGGAGAAGTTGATCCCATGAGGGAATTGTATAGTTCCCACGTACTTTCTATATCTGGTACGGCCTGGTTACCCTCTAAGGGTTTGGCATCCATGATGCTTGTGGCGAGGGCCGAGCGATTAAGGTGGTAGAGTTGTTGGACCTTTTTGTATAGCGCAGCTCGTTTATTGGACCCGGTATGGGTTTGGCCGTAGTGATGTTTTGGTTTTTGGCGCTTGGTGTAATTGTGGCTCCTTTTTGTGGTTGGTTGTCCGAATAGGTGTTTAAGTGTGGTATCGACAAAGTTAGATAGCGGTGCAGCATCCCAGTTGAGATGGTAGTTGTTCCACAGTTGTTGAAATTTTGAGTATGGTTCGTTGTTAGGTAGTTGCGTGTACAGATCGGTGCACGCTTGTCGGAAATCGTCGTTAGTTGAGGAGAACATAACGGGTGGTTGAATTATACTCGGCATGCTAGTGCTTTTGCGGATTCTGGGAGTTCTTCGGTAGGAGGTTTTTTCAAATAGGGGACTGTTTGGTGGGGACTTGGTGGGAGTGGCGGGATTTTCGTAGGTAGGATACTGGTTTATTGTAGAGATTGTTATATTGTTTGTATGGAAGGTTTTGTTGTTAGGACTTTTTATTGGAGAAGGGGTAGCCGGTTGTATTACTGCAATTTGCTCAAGGTCGCTGTCGTTGATGTTTTTGTTGGTGTAGGGGCGTGTAGGCTGCTCCTGTAGTGATAGTAGATATCTTGCTCTTTCTAAGGTGGTTGTAATTGGGTTGTTGTGGATCATAGCACGCGTGGTGATCCGTTGGTGGCATTCGTCGTCAGATGAGGATGATGAGGAGAGCTGGCGGTGTTGGGTGGTGGCAGGCCTACTTTACGTTGGTTTTGTGGGGGTGCTTTAGTGGTCGATTGTTTCGGTCTAGTCATCCCCCTCGTTGTGGGTCCCGTGGGTGGTGTCTGGGACTGTGGTTTGTTTTGTACATATTTGTCTTCTAGTTCGGCGTTGAATTCAGCCGGATGGGCCCGTCGTCGGTGCTGTTGTTTGCCGGCTAGGGTTTTAAATACGATGCCACAGTGTTGGCAAGCGATTACTGCAGCGGCCGAGGAGACGCCCTGATGGTTTCGCTTAAGGATGCGTGACTTGAATCGTTGGGCGCAGTAATCGCATGACCATTTGGCTGTTGGAGCTGTTGGAGTTGAGGTGGAGCCATTGGGAGTCGTAGTTGTTGAGAGTTCTGCGCTCGGTTGAGATGCCGAATCTCTCGGCTTGCTACGCTTGGCCTCGGGTGCAGATGGAGGTGCTATGATGTTGGCGGTCGGGGTGAGCTCTTTGCTCGCTTGTGAGGCCGAGTCACTCGGCTTACGACAATTCTTTTCATGTGTCCGGAGCAGGTCCCTGGTCCGGAAACGAGAATCACACATCACACAAATCCATCGAGAATCCCTTGGGGGGCCGGAATTTGTTATCTCGGCCGCCCCTCTATTTGAATCGGTTTTTCGTTTGGGTTGAACGGAAGGCGCGCTAGCAACCGTAGAGGTATTGTCATGATTGTCTCCAGTAGATCCGACCATCCGAGGCATTTTTCCTGTACTGCTGACAATGAGACGTTGTTTAACCCAAGGGGGTAGTCGGCCACCCCTGAGCGAGTTGACTGGATGGGGCTGCCATCTTATGGACCTGCCAACCTGCCCATGAGTCCGGGTCCAATAGCGTTTGTCGTCGGTCGTGGTAGTCGTCCATCCATAATCCATATCCGGTCCGGGTCCATAGCGTATGTTATCCCGCCAGCTGCAACGCACTCGTCGGAGTACGTCGCGAAGGAAGGCGGGACCCCCTCTCTCTTTGAGCTGGACCCCTTGTAGGGCGAGAGTAGGAGTTGATGAGACAGAGGCTCTTGTCCAAGGCTTTCACCAGTTGCGCATGGATTACCCTTTCCAGCCTTCGAAATCCGTAGTCGTAGCTGGCGGTCGCTTCGACGAGGTGGTTGCCATCCTGTCCTCGTCTAAATCCAGGTTTGTAGAAAAGCCCCGCGGCGTGCCCCGATCCACCCGTGGGTGGATCGGGACCCGCCACAGGGCAATCCCACTTGAGGGATTTCCGTTTCCGTTCGCCGTCTTTTCGATACCGTCCCACATGGACTTGGTACCTACTGGACGTTACTAGCGCCATTACGTAGAGGTGGAAATCGGACTTGCCCCATGGAGGGTAAGACTTTAAACCACCGATCCTCAGATCAGTGGGTCCCCCGACCAACGGAGGAGGGGATTTTAACCACCCTAGGGTGGTCCCCTCGACCGCAGAGGAGAGGATTTCAACCACCGATCCGCAGATCATGTGGTCCTCTCGACTGTGGAAGCCTTTATGGTCTAGACGGGAATCGCCCTCGCTCCAAAAGGAACGACTCTTCTTCCCAAAGTCTAGAGGAGCAACTATATGGGTCGCTTACGTCTCGGGAAAACCCCAAGGCGCTCGGTCCTCCCCCTCTCTTTATTTTATTAAGGAGATCTCAGTCCTGATTACGACAGTCGCTGCACCTACTAATAGGGCGAGGGAAGGGGCCGTGCGGACGCTGTTTGCAAGACAACCGCCAGGACGGGCCAATCCGTCGCGACCGACTCTTAAGAGAGTCATAGTTACTCCCGCCGTTTACCCGCGCTTGCTTGAATTTCTTCACTTTGACATTCAGAGCACTGGGCAGAAATCACATTGCATCAACACCTGCACTGGCCATCGCAATGCTTTGTGTTAATTAGACAGTCGGATTTCCCTGGTCGGTGCCATTTCTGAGTTGGCCGTTAAATGGAGACCGACAACAAGGTTTTCTGTACCCGCTAATTTTTCCAAGCCCGTTCCCTTTGCTGTGGTTTCGCTAGAAAGTAAGTAGGGACAGAGGGAATCTCGTTAATCCATTCATGCGCGTCACTAATTAGATGACGAGGCATTTGGCTATTAATAATCTTTATTTGCTTTACAGAAAGACCTGTTCTCAAGTTTGGTGAGATGGGTACGACAATTTTGTACACGAGTTTTTACAATAATTTACAATAGATTCTTTTTTACAATAGAGCTTAATTAATCTACATTTCAACTAGTATTTAAATACTTAAATATATCACTAATTATTGCCGACGATGTTATGGGTCGGTTGCCGCCGATGGTCTGGTGGCCTGGTTGGTGTGTGACGTCCTTCCTGGTTGTTGATACGGGACCACGTCGCCCTCATAAAGGCTCGGTGAATAGTTGGTCCCCATTTTAATGTGCTATGGATGCAGCTCTCACGCAGGTGTTTGGTCAGCTGGAGTGTGGTTGTTGCTGGAGTGTGGTTGTTGCTGGGGTGTTGACAGCGGGCCACACCCCCCGGGCTCCTAAGATGATAGGAGTAAAATATAATTTTTGCTAAATTTAACTCGTTATTTTTCGTAAGTGATCGTATTATGACCACCTCTTCATTTTTTGAACTTCCTGTGAAAATTAAAATAAAATAACTGTTCATTTTATTGTAATATATTTATTAACTATACTTCAATCTCACAATTCCTGATAGTGACTCATCCTAATATGTGTTCACAAAATTTAGCTAGCTATAGCGCGGCTTCTATTGAGATAGATGCAGAAAACACGTGCCGCTTTAATAGAATAACGTACTTTACTATAATTTGACAGAAGCTGACAGAAGCTTAGTAGTAGAAGTGGATCCGAGTACGAACGATTGTTCATAATGCTGTACCGAAAAATCTCGATCTAATCTCGTCTTTATTCTATAAATGACATAACTGTCTACATTTGTGAAACTGAACTATAGTTGCTACAAAAATTAACGTAACAACTTGGATTAACATTATTTACTACATTTCTACAAATTGGTCACTGCTCAACTTTGTTTTAAATTGGGTGTTTCCACAATCAACTAAATATCAACTTAAACTTGCCTTCAATTAGGTTTTCATCCGATTTTTCTACGATGCCAATGTATTAACCAAGTTAAACCGTTTTGAAAATAGTAACTCTTCTTTTACACTCCTCGTCGAACACATCATTTATCATGCACTAAAATTTGCTCTTATTAACTTTTCAAATTTTAAACTGTTCTTTTCAATTTAGATGCCATATCACTACATGGTTTCTGCTTTGGGGATCACTACTCAAACATTCACACAACTGACAAACTATTTTAAAATAAACTTCAATTTTTACATTATATCACATTCCTACGTGATCCCTATGTATTAAATACGCGGATCTCGATGCTGCCAGCGCCATACCGTGATGGTGGTAAGAACTACCTACCCCCCTACCGATGATGGTAACCTACGTCTCACCCTAGCTCCCGCATCTATTGTAGAATATATCTCAGTTATCTGTGGTTATGGCGTTACGCCATTTGGTGGCGGCAGGCAGATCGCCGGCCAGAGCTGCTATACGGGCCCGTAAGTGGCTGATTGGTGGACCTGATAGTACAGCGGCCAAGGTGGGGTCGTCTGGTCTCTTGTCTAAGGTGTCAAGCCTTCGGCCGAATACTTGTGGAATCTGTAGACGAGGTGCTGGATCCCCAGACCGCCATCTCTTATGGAAGCGTAGAGGAACGGGTCTGGGATGTGGAGATGTAGATGTAGGAATCCCTTTACAGCACGTTTTATCATTCGGTCCGCTTCGAGTAGTTTTGTCCCATCGATAGCTGGTGTCTGCAGCCCATAAAGCAGTCGTGGTATTAGATGTTGGCGTACGATAATGAGTTTCTGGTCGGGCTTCAGGGCAGCTTTTTGGATGTTTGCCAGCCATTGGGCTAGGTTGTGGAGCCCTGGTTTGGCTGCCCCCGCGGCGGCGAATTGGTGGCCCAGGTACTTAAAGGTTCGCATGTGCTGGACCGCCATTAAGTTGTTGCCAGATATGTTTAGAGTTGTAGTTGTTCTGGTTATCGGGGTTTTTCCCTTAAATAACACGGCCAGGTGGTAGCTTTTGGTCGGGTTAACCGCCATGCCCCGAGCTGATAGGAAGCCTTCGACATACTGGAGAGTACTTCTTAGATTCTTTTCGCGGTCCTCCAGCAAGATAAGATCGTCCGCGAAGGCAATTACGGCTGTACGTATATTGTCGGAGATGGTGCCTCCAAAGTTTTCCTGGTGGTTGAGATCAGTCAGCAGTTCATCCATTACCATGTTGAAAAGGAGCGGGCTGAGGGGGTCTCCTTGTTTGACTCCTCTTTTGAAAGGGATGGACGATGTAATGTCGCTTCCCACTTTGATGTTAGTTGTTGAGTTTAGTGATTCCATGATGTATTTCCTTATTTGTGGAGGCACTCCGGAACGGATTAGGGCGCGTGGAATGGAGTTGTGTGACACGGTGTCGAAGGCCTTACGGACGTCTAGGCTAACAACATTGTACGGCCGGTGGCTGGTACGTCGAGAAGTGATGTAGTGTTCGAGTATTATTGTATTCGCCAGAGTGCCGTCGTGGTCTCGGAATCCCCTCTGCTCGTGTGCCTGGTCGCAGTTGTCACTAAGCTTTTTAGCTATAATGCGGTGTAGTAATCGTTGGATAGCCGAACCAATGGTAATAGGTCTCCAGTTAGATGGATTTCTGAGATCACCCGTCTTGGGAACCAGAATAGTTCGGCTGGTTCGCCAAGACGGGGGTACAGTCGTAACATAGATGGTCAGGTTGAATAGGAAAGCCAGCTCCGTCGGGTTGGCCGTCCTTACAGATGCTGTGGTTACGCCATCGGGCCCAGGTGCCGAGTGGTGCCAGGTGGTTTGAGCTTGTAGTAGTTAGTTACTGGGTTACCAGTTACCAGGTTGCACGCATAAAGCTTCTATGAATTGAAGGACCCTACTTTAAAGCACTATGGACACAGCTCTCCTTCAAAGCCTTAGAAATTAGTAGTGTTTCAGCAGCCGGCGCGTTGGTGGAGGGCCAGATGCCTCTGGCTCCGATGATGATAGGTGTAAATTCAAATTCTCGTGTGCGTGGCCATTTGGCGTCGCCATGTGGTCAGCCGGCGATGAAGTTGTCGTTTTTATATTTTTGCAGCTTGGCGTTGTAACAGCTTGCCAACCCGCTGTCGCCCTCCCACGAGACTTGGACGTCAGCGATGCAGGTAACCCCACTTGGAAGATGTATCGCGAGGTCGGGCTTGTACCTATAGTTGTTGATTGGGTGCCCGAACGTGAGGCTCGTTCTCACAAGACCACCCCTTCTTTTTGCAGTCATTCAGTGATTAAGAGAGTCATAGTTACTCCCGCCGTTTACCCGCGCTTGCTTGAATTTCTTCACTTTGACATTCAGAGCACTGGGCTGAAGATACTATTGTTTGTGGTATTCCGCTCCCCGGGCACCTCCTATCTCCAAACCATGCGCATAAAATGGCGATGGATTTTTATGCTCGCGAGTATAGTTTTGTTGACGATCTTATTAATATCGCGATGTGTGAGGTTTATCGCAGAAGCCAGCGCCCGATTTCTAACTCACCATATGCCGCGCGCTCCCATCACTAGGTGTGCCTGCGTGATAGTTTCCCGCCCCGTTACCCTCCGGAGGACCGCAACAAACTCTGGTGTTGAGTAAATAATAGGATGTCTTTGAGTTGTATGTAAACTCTAATGATCGTGGCCCCTCCCACGCTACTGTCAGAATATGTCTGCTCGCAGTGAGGCTTACGACTTCTCATCATGTCCCTATTCGTTACACGGGCATGTCCGTGGATTAACAGATGCCCCCGCTTACCTCGTACCCCGCTGACGTCGACTACAGCCGTCTCAGACATTCAACAACCACCCCGAGATTACCGTCTAAGAAGCATCTCGGCAATCATAACACCCAGTCTCGACGCATGAGAGGGTCCTGTTAGATTACCATCGCGCGCCGAGGCTGAGCCAGCGGAGCGTCGATGCTTCCCAAACGTTTGGTGTAATCCCGGAAGCGCCGGTGGCGGCTCGGTCGTCCCCACCACGAATGATCACACTGAATACCTCCGGTTCCGAACTCCCCGCCCCGGTTACAGCGTACACGGCTGAAAAGCGGCGTGACCAGGTATTACTCAGTGCTCTCTAAGACGAGGACTACTGGACACCGTGTGTCTGGGGTCGCAAGCGACCAGTTTTCTGGCGGATGTTCCGTCCAGTGCGGACCCGGCAGGGAATACATCCTTACCGGGGGAGACTTTACTCCTCACGAAATGGGCGATGCAGCGCATTCGTGGCCAACGAGCTGCCCCACTTACCAGCAGGCACCATTTCAACAGCCACTGCGAGTCCGGCACCAATGGAGTGGACAGATCTAGCCAAGCCGATCTGTGGGCTTCCACTCCTCCCGCAGCACCGAATGTAAGCCAGCCGGCACCTCCCTCCAATCATAACACCGACCCTGTGCAATGGCAGATTGGGTGATACCCAATTAAGCCTCGATCGGCCAGCGGAGGAGATCAAAAGTACCTTCGGCGACCATAATCGGTAACGGTCGGAAACTGGTCCGTAGGTTAGGTTAGGTTAGGGCCTAAGATAGGTCGCTGTCAACCAACGGCCATATCCCCCCACTTCCACCCCGCCCCCGGTACAGAACCAGAATCCTCCCACCAACCATGTTATATAAATATAACGTGCAACTGGTGCACCAGCCTCACCCTAACCTGACTTGCGTCAAGCCGAGACTAAGCAAGCAGAAGCTAAGAACAACACCCTGGTGGTCTTATGCATTCTACCGTTAGGTTAGGTTAGGTTAGGTTAGAGAAAGATTCCAGCCTCCACCACCACGGTGGCGACATTCCTCCCTCTCCAACCATCGCCTAACCTCCCCATCCGTACAACGGCGACCGGCGTGGGTTCCACCCTCACTACCAAATCGTTTTTAATCGAATGAACGTTCCCGTTGCCCAGAAGCTGGGATTAGCAACTCTATTCGACCTACACAATAACTCCTTCGGTCAAGAGATTAAAGGAGTGCCCTCAAGGTTAGGTTAGGTTAGGCTAAGGTATATATGAGGCAACATCTCTCACGACCCGCCTTCCCGTCCCCCTCCCTCTTTACGGGACACTAGCGCCGGACAAGCGGTCAAGCCACAAGCCCTACCATGCAGACCTACATGCACGCCTGTTGCTCGCTTTCACCCGAGATGGGGCTTGAGCACATAAGCAACTTAATACATCTCGATGGTACGAGTATGCACCTGTCAGTTGCATATAGCACGCTGACCGGACCGCCGAGTTCACGTCACGCTGAATGACGGACACTCTACTCCTTTCCTGCTACAACCAGAGGCGCCCTTGTGAACGTTCCCCTCGAGGCCCGCAATCGGGTGGCCCTACTGGCTGTTTTATGGGCGGGTGGCGCAGGAGTCCAACCCCAACCCCCTAATCTCTTCCAGGGGAGATTGACTACTCCTAACGAATAGGGCATGCACATGTCCGTGGATTAACAGATGCCCCCGCTTACCTCGTACCCCGCTGACGTCGACTATTTAATTTCGTTTATTCAGTATATACATAATACAAACGGTTTTTTTTCTTATTACAAAGTTTGGTTTTTAAAATTTTAACTGACATAGAATTAATTAATTAATAAAGTTATCCTATGTTATTCCCTAATGGTAAGTTACATTGCATTACTAATATAATAGTGTACATTATAATTTTTGTTCTTTTTTCCCCGTAGGTGGTTGATTTTATTTGTGTGGTTGTCCATACTAGTTTTCCTTCTTTTTTTTTTTTTTTTTCTTGATTCCCTTTTGGTGGTATTTATTTCCCAAAGGTGCATAGTTCTTCTTATTTTAGTTAAACCATTTGTATCTTTTATTTTCTTCCTCTCTTGTTGTTGTCTTGGATCTCTATTTGTAGTCGATGTGTGACCTCCCAATGATGAGCGAAGATCGTATTACCATAAGATTTATATTGATAATGTCTTGTCTGTTGAAGCCGAATCCTTTCAGGTGGTTAATGGTTTTATATGGTATTCCACCTCATGTTCCAAGGACGATCGGTATAACTTCTACTCTGTCTACATGGAGGGTTTTCTTTATGTCACTGGTGATAGGGAGGTATTTATTGATTTTTTCATTGTAGGCGTCTAGTAATGCATCGTCCTGTTCGAACCGAATTGTGACATCAATTACTCTCGCTCCGTTTTCGTTTTTAATAACCAGGTCGGGGCGGAGAGGATTGCCTTCGTCTGTTCTGAATGTTGCCTCCTCGCATATGATATTTGTTGGTTCTAGTTGTTTCGCTATTAAGGCACAGATGTCGTTGTGCCTTTTTATTCGTAGGTCCTTTCCATGAATGCACTCTCCCAAAGCGTGGGCTAGAGTTTCGTTTTTAGTTCTACATCGTCTGCATTCGATGGTGGTATGTGCGAAGCCGCATCTTTTCAGGGCATCTCTTACACCGAAGGTGTTCGTTCGGAATTTAATAAGGTCTATAGTTTCCCCTGGTCTGAGTGTTTGGGGGTTTAGTAAAGTATGGTTGGCGATAGGATTATTCTTGAAAATTTTTATACCCTTTCCTTGCGATTTTTGTTCTACCCATTTTTGGAATTCAGCTTTTTTTAAGCTAATCTTGTTCTTTTGTAGTTGTTTTCTGTTAGTTTGCAGGGTAACGCCTAGTTTTGCTGCTGCGTTTTCTGTTCGCTTACCAAAGTCACGTGATTTTGCGATTTTCTGGATAATTCCATCATCATCCCTTAGCATGTCCGCCATTGCTCGTACCGTGTTGGTAGCCACCATGGTTTCAAGCCTGGGCAAGCCCAGTCCCCCATCTCTTTTTCTGGAGTAAAAGAGCTGGTCTGTAGTGCAATCGTGGAGATGCAACATTTTTTTGCAGGCCATACGCAGATCCTGGTCGATCTTTTTTAGAGTGGTCGACGATGGGGCGTCTATGGTTAGGCGGTGTGTTAATTTGGGTAATATATATTGGCATAGGAGCGTGACTTTTTGTGTTGGTTTCAGTGCCAGTTTGGAGCATCTGTGGGCGGCGTCTGTCATGTTTTTATATTGGGCCGCGTTTGAAAGGCCTTCTGTCGCTGTGAATGTAGCGCCAAGGTAGTCAAATTTTTCGTTTACCTGGTAGTTCTGGAGTTGGGTACCCTGGATTGCTGCTGTGACTTCCTCGGTAGTCCACGTCTTCTTGCCGCTTTTAATTCCCAGCACGGCGCTCTTGTTAGCGGAGATGGTAAGTCCGATGTCGTCTAAGTTATTAGTTATTTTGTCTAACATTTGCTGGAGGTCTTCTGGGTTGTTTGCCAGCACGATAAGGTCGTCTGCGACCTAAGAGAGTCATAGTTACTCCCGCCGTTTACCCGCGCTTGCTTGAATTTCTTCACTTTGACATTCAGAGCACTGGGCAGAAATCACATTGCACGAAGACGTGTGGTTCTTCGAATACTGGCCATTTTTTGTTGCGGCAGTGGTTCGCTATCTTGCTTACAATCTCATTGTGTCGTGTGATGCGTTCATGATGAGTGCGTGGACACGCTTGTAGTACATGACATATTATCTCATCAGTAGGTTTGCCGTTGATATGGCATCCGGCTCGGCACGCGCGCTGCTCAGGCGGGTTAGAAGGCATGGCCTTGGTGGGCAAGTTGGCGCATCGGAGGTGGATGGCGGCGACGAAGTCTCGGCCGGACCATCCGTGTGGTCGACGATCAATCCAGGAACGGGAGGATGAGTCCTGGTTAGCTAGGTGGACGCCGCGGGAAAACGGGCCGGAGGTCATGGCCTGACGCCATTTGGTGGCGGCTGGTAAGTCGCCCGCCATATCAGCGATCTTCGCGCAGAGGTGGCTTATTGGATGCTGATGTAAAACGGAGGCGAGGAGGTGGTCGGCCTCGGTCATATCTTGAAGTTTTGTGAGGCGGCGGTTAAATATTTGGGGCACTATTAGTCGCAGGTGTGCCATCCCTATTCCGCCGTCTCTTATTGACGCATACAGAAATGAATCAGGTGTATGCAGATGAAGGTGAAGGAAGGTCTTGACTGCTCGTTTGATAAGTCTGTCGGCCTCTATAAGCTTTGCTCTATCAATCGCCGGCGTTTGCAGCCCGTACAGCAGGCGGGGAACCAAGTGATTTCGAACGATGGACAGCTTCTGGTCCGGTTTTAAAGGAGCTTTCTGGATGTTGCGAAGCCAGGTGCTCAAGTTGTACAGGCTCGGCTTAGCTGTTCCCGTGGCGGAAACCTCATGGCCCAGGTATTTAAAGGTTTTAAGGTGCTGCACAGCGCTGATTTTGCTACCGCCGACGGTAAGGGTGGTGGTCGTCCTAGTGATGGGTGTTTTGCCTTTAAAGATGACACTGAGGTGGTAGCACTTAGATGGGTTGGACGCCATCCCGCAGAATATGTCTGCACTCAGAGAGGCTGAACATGTATCATCATGAGCCGAAGGCAGAAATTGACCGGTAAGGTGTGAGCCCCGGTGAGGCAGAATCGGATCGAGTCCAATGGGGGCAAATGCCCTCCCGGACGACGATCGCAGAGTAGCGGCAAAAGGGGCCTGAAGGGCGATGTTAAGAAAGCAGCAATTTAGTGCCTGAGGGGCGAAAAGAAGAGTAAAGGTTATGTGCATAGTAAAATGACCTTCTCTATGTAGTCCATGTATAGAGGATGGTCCGCACTCGCCGGTGTCCAGGCGACTTCCGGCTGCATGCTTGGGACCTGAGGGGTACCCAGTTGGACCTGAATGGTCAAGCCGAAGTGGCTGCAACATTCGGAGATGGTTCCTGAGGGGAGTCCACTCCCTGCCTTATGGGCGCCTGAGGGGCTTCAAGTGTTGCGAGGAAGTGGTTCCTGAAGGGAAGCCACTCCTGTGGCGCCTGATGGGCTTTAGCAAATAATAGCGTCGGCCCTAGAGGAGTGACCGAGCTATGGCTGGACGGGGTTCTGAAGGAAACCGCCAGCCGAGCCTTAAGGGCATGGACTCTCTCAACTTGAACGGGATCTTTGGAATAATATGGGATTGGGGGAGGGGGAGGGAAAGGATTTGTGTGTCCAGCGAATGGCTGCTGTGGTGCTGCGGGGGTGATGCTCCGCGTGCAGGCGAGCGGCTACTGTAACAGATATATAGTTATATATAATTAACGGTTGGTCCTGGTCGGGTCGAATCCCGGCTCCGTAATGGAATCTAGAAAAAGCACAAAAGATAAATGTTATAAGTACAATAAGCTCACTCGTCGCTGCCACGATATCAGCGCATCATTCCGTGGTGTCTATCTCTCCAAACTAAGGCTGAGAATTTGGCATGGATCTTGATCGATCCCAAGACTACCATGTTGACTACTGTTCTTTGGTCGAATCTTGTGAGGCCCAGGTGGAAGAAGGCCTCATCGTTTGATGGACACCATGTACCCCGAGCACCCACGACGACGGGTGCTACGACCACGTTGTTGACCGCAAAACGTTCTTTGATTGCGTCCAGTACGGCCGGCTGCTGGTAGTATGCTTTTTTGTTGGTCGCTGCCACACACAATGGGGAGGGACCCTCCCATGCCACGGTAAAGTCGACTACTACGGCCGCACCATCGACCACACAAACTATGTCGGGTTTGAACAATCTTCCGTCAGCTGTTCGGACGGCAGGCTCGATGACTGGTACCTGATTCCTATGGCGAGATCTCTTGGCGATGTGATGTACTGCTTTGTCATGGCGCCAGATGCGAGGCCAGTGGGTCAGAGGGCAACGCTGGAGAACGTGAGAAAGCGACTCGACGCGGTCGCAACCAGCTCGACATTTCTTTGCCTCAGGTGGATTGGACGGAATTCCCACAGTTGGTAACATGTTGGATCGCAGCGCTATGGCCTTGTTGTATTCTGAGCCAGACCAAAAGGGCGGAGGTGAATAGATCCACGCGGAGCTAACTCCCGAGTATGCGCCCTGAGAAAGACCGTTTCCAGAGTAGGAGTTTTCTAAGGTGTCGCGCCAATAGTTTTGTATTGCTCCCCTGGTAAGTGGCACAGGAGCGGCGATTTTGGTCAGGCGATGGTTAAGTTGTTGGGAGTAACCAGAGTTGACAAGCGCGGCTATATCTGGGTCGTCGGATGCGACGATGTTGGCCAGCCGATCACTCATGATCCGTGGTATAGTGAGTGAGAGAGCAGGTATTCCTAAGCCACCATCCCGTGTACAAGCATGTATAAACGCGGACGAGCATGTTCGATTGATGTGAAGGAAGGCTCTAATCGTTATCCTAATCATTCGGTCGATGTTTAACAGGAACTTTTTAGTGACCCTAGGATGTTGCAGGGCATGCATCCACTGCGGAATAATGTAGTTGCGCAGTAAGTTCAGTTTTTGTTGCGGCTTCAAGGAGCTGGACCTTAACCTTTGGAGGGCGTCCTCGATGTTATTGGCATTAGGTGGCAGAGTGCCAGCTTGGCAGAATGGCAGGCCAAGATAACGGAAGAGGTCGGTGGGTCCTAATTGACGGAGGTGGACCTCACCGACCTTATGTTGAGGTTCCGTATAAGTAAAAAGCTTCTTGCGCTTTCCGAGTATGCCAACCGACAGACAGAGGCTTTTGGCTTAAGAGAGTCATAGTTGCTCCCGCCGTTTACCCGCGCTTGCTTGAATTTCTTCACTTTGACATTCAGAGCACTGGGCAGAAATCACATTGCGTCAACACCTGCACTGGCCATCGCAATACTTAGCAATAGTTTAGCTTAATTAATATACATTCCAACTAGAATTTAATTACTTAAATATTCCACTAATTGTTTCCGACGATGTTGGTGGCCGGTCGCCTCCGATGGTGTGGTGGCTGGGTTGGTGTGTGCTGTGACGTCCTTCATGGATGTTGGTTGCGGGACCAGGTCGCCCTCATAAAAGCTCGATGGATGGTCGGTCCCCACTTTAAGGTGCTTTGGACACAGCTCTCGCGCTCTATTAAGAGAGTCATAGTTGCTCCCGCCGTTTACCCGCGCTTGCTTGAATTTCTTCACTTTGACATTCAGAGCACTGGGCAGAAATCACATTGCGTCAACACCTGCACTGGCCATCGCAATACTTTGTGTTAATTAGACAGTCGGATTTCCCTGGTCGGTGCCATTTCTGAGTTGGCCATTAAATGGAGACCGACAACAAGGTTTTCTGTACCCGCTAATTTTTCCAAGCCCGTTCCCTTGGCTGTGGTTTCGCTAGAAAGTAAGTAGGAACAGAGGGAATCTCGTTAATCCATGCGCGTCACTAATTAGATGACGAGGCATTTGGCTATATATAATCTTTATTCATTGAATTTTACAAGACTTGCTCTCGTGTTAAGCGAGATTAGTACACGATTATGTGCGTACAAAAGTACAATATTAGATAGATTACATTATATATATACATTTTATTAATCTATATTCATTAAACAATAAATTCAGCTTCGACGATGGTTGTTGTCGGTTTGCCTCCGCTGGTCTGGAGGCCTGGCATGTAGATCCTGTTGTCCTGGGAAGTTGCGGGTCCAAGTTGCCCGCATGAAGGCACGATGGATTGATGGGCCCCATTTGAGGATGGAGTGAACGCAGCTAGCCCGAAGGTGTTTGGGAAGCTGTAGAGTAGTTGTTATCAGATGGTTTGCAGAGGGCCAAATTCCTCTGGCGCCCAATATGAGTGGCGTAAAGACAAAGCCAGTTGCGTTGGGCCATTTCTTCTTAGCGCCTGCGAGGAATGATGGATTATTGTATTTTGCCTCTTTGTGTCGATAGCTAAGTTCGAGTCCTAGGTCGCCCTCCCAGGAAACCTGAACGTCAGCAATGCAGACGCGACCATCAGGAAGGGTGATGGCCAGGTCAGGTTTATATAGAGTCTGGTCGGGCGACCGGACGTGAGGCTCCTCGGTAGTGGTCCAGTTCTTCTTCACGCAGTGACTGGCGATTTTCTTTACTATCTCGTTGTGGCGGTTGATCCGCTCGTAGTGTGTACGAGGGCACGCCTGTAAGATATGGCAGATAGTTTCTGTGGTTGGCACGCCGTTGACAGAGCATCCGGCACGGCAGGAGCGCTCGCTGTGGGGGTTAGATGGTATACCCCTGATAGGGAGGTTGGCGCATCGTAAATGCACTGCTGAGACGAAATCCCTCCCTGACCAGCCCAGCGGGCGCTGGTTTAGCCACGATCGCGAAGAGACGTCCTGAGATGCCAGCTGGACACCCCTTGAAAAGGGGCCGGCTGTGATCGCATTGCGCCATTTAGTGGCCGCTGGCAGGTCTCCGGCCAGGGCGGCTATGCGAGAGCGCAGATGCAGAGTGGGTCCTTGAGACAGGACCGCGGACAGGATAGTGTCGTCTGTCCGCTTGTCGAGTCCATCGAGTCGCCGGCTGAAGATTTGAGGGATTTGTAGGCGTAGATGAGTGATGCCTAGACCCCCGTCCTTTGTAGAGGCGTATAGGAAAGGATCGGGGGTGTGCAGGTGGAGATGCAAAAAGCTTTTGATGGCTCGCTTTATCATCTTATCAGCCTCTAATAGTTTGGTCCCGTCAATGGCCGGCGTTTGGAGTCCATAAAGTAATCTCGGGATTAAGTACTGCCGAGTGATAAGTAATTTCTGGTCGCGCTTCAGCGCGGCGCGCTGGATGTTTACAAGCCAATGGGCCAGGTTGTGAAGGCCAGGCTTGGCGGCGCCGGTTGCGGCGAACTCATGACCAAGGTACTTAAAAGTACGCATGTGTTGTACAGCGGTGATTTTGCAACCCGAGATGTTAAGGGTTGTAGTGGTCTTAGTGATGGGGGCCTTGCCCCGGAAGACGACTGCAAGATGGTAGCATTTGGCCGAATTGACAGACATACCTCGAGCTGAGAGGAACCCCTCCACGTATTGGAGGGTGTTAGGTAGATTACTCGCGATCTTCTAAGAGAACAATGTCGTCTGCAAAAGCGATTGCAGGCGTACGTATGGTGTTGGTTATGGAGCCACCGGCGTCAGTTCGACGATTGAGGTCCGACAGCAGCTCATCGATAATAAGGTTGAGAAGGAGCGGGCTCAATGGATCGCCCTGTTTAACGCCGCGCCTAAAAGGGATAGGCGGTGTAAAATGGGCGCCGATCTTGATGTTGGTGGTTGAATCCATTGAGTCGCAGATGTAATTCCTTAGCATAAGCGGTATGCCAGAGCGAATCATAGCTCGTTTAATCGATAGGTGAGAGACTGTGTCGAAAGCTTTTCTAACGTCAAGGCTGACGACGTTATAGGGGCGGTGGCTCGTTCGCCTTGAAGAGATGTAATGTTCTAATATAATCGTGTTGGCGAGGGTGCCGTCATGGTCCTTGAACCCGCGCTGTTCCAGCACCTGGACGCATGACTCGCTGAGCCTTTTGGCGATTATCCGATGCAGCAGTCGCTGGACAGCGGACCCGATGGTTATCGGTCGCCAGTTCGACGGGTTGGTGGGATCCCCCGACTTGGGAACCAGAACGGTACGGCTGGCTCGCCAAGACGGGGGCACCGTCATTGTATAGATGGATAAATTATATATCAGGGCCAGCTCGATGGGGTTGGCCGCCATAACAGAAGCTGTGGTGATGCCATCCGGCCCTGGTGCGGACCGGTGCCATGTTTGTTGAGCCTGTTTAATCTCCTCAGGCGTTATCGGCTTAAAGGTGACCTCCTGGTTAGACAGTAAGATTTTCCTGGTCGGTGCCATTTTTGAGTTGGCCGTTAAATGGAGACCGACAACAAGGTTTTCTCTATACCCGCTAACTTTTCCAAGCCCGTTCCCTTGGCTGTGGTTTCGCTAGAAAGTAAGTAGGGACAGAGGGAATCTCGTTAATCCATTCATGCGCGTCACTAATTAGATGACGAGGCATTTGGCTATGAAAATACACTCGAATTTTTAAAAGACTACCGACACGTGACTTAAAATATTGAATAAATAATTAATTTAATTATAAATTTTCTAAATAAATATTTAATAATAATTAGCAATACATGTATTAACTAAATTAACTAATTAAACTCACGAAATAAGTCGTTTTCATCTTTATTTATACATATAAAGGTGGTCACGTGTCGGTAGTCTTTAAAAAATTTGACTTATACACTTATTATTCTTAAGTACAACAAATTCATTATTCATTTAATAAAGTTGGTTGATAATTTGACTAAAATTAAGTTACTAAGCACTGTGAACCGGGAAGTGGAAATCGTATGTTTCGATTTTTCTTACAATTACCTTACAACTACAATTACGGTTACAATCGGATTATGAATCCTGCTAAATTTCAAGTATTCGTAGCTTTTTTTCTTGATGTTACACCTAGCAACTATGTATTTTGCAGTTATTGAAGTGCGAGGTTAGAACTTTTTATTCCTAAAGTTGTGTTTAGACTATATGATTTTTCATAGACAATATTTTTTTAATTACACTATAAGATTTTTCTTAAGAATCTGGTCATAAGCTTCAAAAACAGGTCATAATACGCCTATAATAGCAAAATAATAGATCAATTTCAGTATAGAGCGGTTCCTATTTGCATAAGATTTTAGAAAAAATTTTGTCATGAAAAATCATAGCAAAAATCATATAGTCTAAACACAACTTAAGCAGTACAAGTACAAGTACAGTCTTGATTGGCACATTTTGCTTAATTAAAATAAAAAATAAACAGCTAGCTGTTCAATTACTTAAGAATCCCGTGCAGCGAAGGTTAATCCGAAAGAATAGCATCAAAAATATTGAACTTAAATGTGTCGAAATAATCGTACCGATGAATTCAGAAATAGTTTCTCTGTTCTTAAAAGTATGCCAAATTGCTCCTAAATGCCCTGTATAATAAAAAATAAATGACGTCAATTACGCATAATATATTCATATTTATAACAAATTGTTGTGTGGTATAGTAACAATAAAAAATAAAGTTAAAATTTTAATGAGCGAACTAAAGGTGACTATTTTCAGGCATTTATTAACGAAAAATAATTAATTATAAGCTATTTATTATTAAAAAATTTATAGAACGTAGAAAAAACTTGAGAAATTCACCCAACTAACAAAAGTTTATCCCAGTTGTCGTCGATTTTTCAAATTTTGTTCTACCAAATATCGTGAAGTTTGAAATTTATACTTGGAGCTTTTTTTAAAAAAATTCGATTCAATTAAAAAAAGAAAATTTTATCATCTCGTTTCTTTTAAATACAGAACCTAAAGTTGCATCTCTCAATTGTCGCCATGAAATGAACTTTATGAAAAGACCCTCGCTATCAGTTTTAATTTATTTTTTATTTTAGCTTTTTACAACATTTTCAGTTGAAAGAAATTCGCAGTAAAAACCGCATCTATACCGTTAATTTATAAGTCTTTCAGTGTCGAGATTGGGAGTTAGACAATTTTTAAGTTCCCAAGAGACGAACTCATTTATGATATTTGTTTCTTTTTTTATAAGTTGAGATTTTCGTGATTTCCATAATTTAATTTAATTGAATAATAATAACTTAATATTTCTAGAAAACTAATGCGTAACGTAGAAAAAAATAACAAAAATACAAATTTGGCCGTTAAAGCTTCTAACCTTGCTCCAGCGCATTTAACACGTCGATCAACATCGACGCTTATCTTAATTTCTTTTAATATCTCTTCAACGACATTCGCATCGAAATCAAACTAGGAAAACTCATAGTATCTCACTAGAATAATTGTTATTCGATGTTAATTTTTTTTTCGGTTCCCAGACGACGTGGCGACGATTTTCCACACTGTTGTCGACGCCGGAAGATTTTTATGCATCGAATACAGATAAATGATTATAGCTACTTTTTCAAAGTTTGTTTTCTATATTTTTGCAACTATCTCTCTAGATCATTAATATTCTGTAAAATGTTAAACATTCGATCGACAAATTAAACAAATTAGGTCGCAAAGGCGTAAACCACTTTACAAGGATCTACCGAAGCAAATACGAATATGTAAGTGATTTTAACACAAGAAGTGCTATAGGAACTCTCAACATGTGCATGCGTTGAAGAGAATTTCGATCAGTAATACTAAAATCCCTGTTCAACAGTGTTGAATAATTACGTTTAAAATAATTTTTCCATTTTAAACAAAGTTATTTTTTCTACGTTACAAAATTCAAAATTAAAGCTCGATATATTCTTCTTGGGATGAACAGGGTTGATTTGGGAACACCAAGTTGGTTATTAAGTGTTGGAAATTTGTACAAATGTAACAAAATTTAAAAAAATCAAACTTTGTCTTATAATATGATAAATATAGAAAATTATTCTACTTATTAGGTAGAAAACAAATTAGATTGAATAGAAATTATATTATAATACAAAAACATACTATATTAAAATAAAATATGTAAAAAAAATTTAAATGTCAATAGTTGTAACTAAATGTCATCTTATACAAAAAGAATATCAATAGATTTTCATATTATAATTATTATTATAGTAAATAAGCTGTACTTAGATGACAGCTTATATTTGCGCGGTCCAGGCTTTAATAAGAATAGATAAGATAGGTAATTTGTATTATATAATTCTTGAATTTTAAAAACAAATGAATATTAATTTTTAATTTAAGAACGATGGCTTTTGATATTAAAAAACAATATCAACAAGAAATGTTATTATTATTCTTATGCCTATCTTCGTATTATACATTAATGTATTTGTTATATATCTCTATTAATACATAACCATTAAATAAACAAATATATTATAAAAGGGGGGACATTTCTCTATTATATCTATTTGAGAGAATTGTACATCGAAATGTAAAATTTCAATCGCTGTGTATGATAGAGTTTTAAAATAATAATATTATTAAAATAATAATGCCTACCCATAATGTATAATATAATTAAAAAAGAAAGAAGAAAACAATTATATAATATGCTGTAATATGTAGAAGAAACAATTTTTTAACGACTAATAGGAATATATTTGTTAATACTGTGATAAGTGTATGTAATATGTAAATATATGATTTTAATTATTTGTTGTTAAAACAGAATGTTTGAGATTATTTGTAGATTCTATTGTACGCAGATTTGAATGACATTATATAAATAATTTAAATAATTAACACTTTTTATTTCTTCTTTTTCAGATTTTTCCAATTCCATTTCCCAAACATTTTGTAATTTTGTAATTTCCAGTAGAATTACTTTCATTAAATTTTTCCAAAAAAAATTTGTACAGGGTAGGTATAAGTATCTAGAGAAGCAAGCGTAATAGGCTTATAATTTTATTTATTTGTTGTAGTGATTTTGTTAATTAATTCTCACACGTTATTGGATTTATTTTTTATTGTCAGATTTTTGGTTTAAAGAAAATTAAAAACAACCCTTATTTTTGTAAACGACAAAAAATAGCTGAAATTGAAAATATGCCTGAATTAGAGCGTTGATGATTTCGAAACCAACTGAGCAAATGGAATGAAATTTGAAGAAGGTAAGTTATAATTTTTCAGAAATTAATTTATTTTTATAATTTTCATGGTCTTATTTCTGGAGTCTGTTTCGTTCCCATTCAGTAGCAAGGGAGCATTTTTATAATTTTCTAACGACACAAAGTTGTCAAACAGTGATCTCAGGACGATGTAAAAATACTTTTCATCCTCATAGGAATCCCATTAGCAGGCCTGGACTGGCCCGGCCGGCTGAGCGGCCATCGCCGGTGGGGCCTAATGAAATTGGGGCTAAATGAAAATAAATGGAAAAATATAAAAATATTCGCAATTGTTAAAAATCCTACATCGTTTTTTTGTTTTGCATAATAAATTGCTTAATTTCACAGTACAAAAATATGTTGAATAATTTCGAAAGTTGATCTAGACTCATTGATGACCTTAAAAATTCCAAAAACTTTCGACTGTGGCACTATGATGCCTATGGGAATTCCTTGGAACCGAGACCGGTGGTGGAGTCGTTACTAGCTACGCCATTGCATTTGAGACCAATTTATTTTGTAGTCAGAGGGCCAATCACTAGTCTGTCCGGCCCTGCCGATTAGTAGTTCAATAAGAGTAGCCTAAAATTCAATAATTTAATCAAATAGAGTAGGTCAAAAATCAGCCACAAAACTTGGAAAGGTACTAAGATGTCATATTAACTTGTCGAGATAACCCACACTGTTTTTATCGTAGGATCACTAGGGAATATAATCGTCCTTTAGGATCATCTTGGTTCAAGAGGATTTTAGACAATAATTTCAGTAGGAGACCCAAGTGTTGGAAAAAGTTACGTAAACTCGTAGTTACGATTTTCAATTTAATCACATAATTTGCTTCTCAGATGATGTTACCTTCTATCGAAAAATAGCAATCCAAACTGCCAAAATTGCAAAAATTGTCTATACTCGTTACACGTCGTATCCAAATCATTGGTTGCCAATTTATTGAGTAAACTTTTATTAATTGCATAATTTAAAGCGATTAATTTCAACAGGATGATGGGGATGGCCCTCTTCATAAAACGAACCTAGGGCTTGAGCGATTTTTTCCTACAGGCCTAATTTCTTTTATTTTTAAGAATGGGGATCTTGATAAAAAAACTTAATTAGTTTTTTTGATAGCTCCCTACTCGATCGGCTTATGGATCTTGACAATAAATATTTTCATAACATTAATATGTTTAATTATTGTACTTAACGCCAGTTCAGATCTTGTGTTGGTGTCTTACTGTCATGCTGCCAAACGTATTATAAAGTTATAGCAGCGGAATGTCGAGATTAGAGTTTATTGTAAAACTTAATTAGGGAATTGTTTTAATTTTGTGACTTCCATTCTATTTTGAAGTCATATACTGTTATTCGCACTCCAACGTAAAATAAAATAATAAATAAGTCAACTAACGTCAAAATTTATAGGAAAAATAGATTGGTTCATCGGACAGGACTCGTCGGTGGAGGTAAACACAAATTTCAGTTTTCAACTTTCCAAGAAAAAGTAAGAGATATAAAAAAAATTTTTATTTCACTTCTCGATGTTTTGAGTCTTGATGATTCTAAAAATCGAAAAAAAAATGTTTTGGTCCTTTACTGAAAAGGCTGTCTTTACTTGGAGCAAAAACTGCTGAAGCGTCTTTGATGCAATTTGATTTTATCCACTTTAAAATTATTTCATAGGCAAAGATAGCTTATATACAGGGTGTCCCACTTAGCATGCTCACCATGGAAATCTCTTAAACCGTAAGAGATATGAGGTCAGTTAAATGGCACCAAATGTATCTTCTTTTACGACCAGCTCAATCCTACTTTTGTTTTTGAAAAATGTTATAAGCAGTCGAGATATTTAGAAAAAACTGAAAAAGTTCATTTTCTTTAAATACCTTTAACTTTTTTATTAATCAAGATAATTTCAATTTAAAAAAAAAAGCATAATAGTCACTACTATTAGAAACAATAAATTTAACATACAAAAGAATTTTTTTATTGCATCGTTTTGGAAATATGATGCAGATATATTTTTTTAAAAGCAAACCTAACCTTAATTTTTCATTTTTTTCTCTTTTCAAAAATGTAACAGTTGATAAGGTTAATTTTTTTAATTTCTAGTCGTTTTTTAGTTATTTTTACAGTTTTTGGGTAGGTGCGTAAAATGGCTAGATTCATATTTACTTGGCTATAAGATAGTACACGTGAGGCCCAATTAAAAAAATCAAATTTTTGCATTCAAAATGACAGCCAATAGAATGAATTGTTCCGTTCCATTTTGTGTTTTTTCTCTAATAACTTGGCCCGTAATAATTATTCTAAAAGTTTTAAAAAGGCATTATACAGCCAAAATATAGAGCTTTATTCCTAACCAAGTCGATTTTTAAAATTGTTTCAAAATTGCTTACCTTTAAGGGCTCGAAGTAGGTCAAAATTTGAAATGGATTTTCTCAAAATTTCCTATTCCATATTTTTTATTTTTTTGGATATGTTACAGACAACGTAATTCTCGATCGAAATATAAATTTTTATGAAAATCACTCCAGTAGTTTCGGAGTAATGATTTTTTGAAAGTCAAAACTTAAAAAGTCTTTAATTTTTTTTCTAATAAAAATGAAAATTTGAAAACGGATATATGTATTAATCTCATGAATATCTATTATTTGGCACTATTTTCGGTTAACAAAACGCTTCCGGTTGAACCGGAAATTACAAAAATTTTAAAATTTTTAGAACCACCCTGTATATTTTTCAATATTTTGAAAGCTCGTAAAATTAGCTTTCCGAAGATATTAAATTAAATTTTATTTAATAAAAATACAAAATTACAAGATTTAACGAGTGGAAAAAAGTTCCTCGTATGGCCACATTCGTTGTTTTCGGTTTATGTTTGCAATTAAACGAAAATGCTCTTTCAGAAAATATTAAAAATTTTCCCTTTGCTATTAAAAAAGAATATCGATAAAAGTTTTGAAAATATGTTAAACAAACTGCATTTAGCATCTTTAATTTATTTTTAAAATGTTTAATTAAACAGCTTCGTTTTAAAAATTGAAGGTGTCGTGTCGCATAAAATTTCAAATGTTTTTTTACTTTTTTATTCTTTACACCACACCCCAGAAGATTGAGGAATGTTTAGATATTTATGACCGAGAGTGACTATTTTGACCTCTTAAAATGTTTTTTTTTCGTTTGTAATAACACGGCCTTGAAGCGACCGATTAAATCGGAGACGTTCAAACTTATTACCGTGAGTTTTCTTCTTATTTCGATGTACATAAAATAACAATTCAGCAATTTACAGTACCTACCTCCAGTTTTCTTGAACAAAAAAACATTTATTTGATGTCCAAAGCTCAGTTCCTCTCGATTCTCCTAGGAAGAGATGTCAGTGGACTTTAATTCAAATGATCTGATTGGAGGCTTTTTGGCGATCTGTGCGAAGTTTACCGTTTAAATTATTTATTATTTCACAATTGACTTGGAAAATCACTTTAATAATATTTATTTATAATGGTTTAGTTAAACTACAAACCCTACCTACCCCACCTACCCTACACTACCCCAATTCTGGTAATTTCTATTATCTCAGAACAACTTCTAATGGTTACTTTAAACTCCTACTTTGATTATTGATTCACTTACACTTTGGAATTGTTTTACAATTTCTTTCCAATTTCACAACTTCATTTTAATTCTTCTTTAATAATTTCCCAGTTTACATGTAGTTACTTACATGAAGCGGTATTTTGCCGACTGAAGAGTCCTTCATCCGTAACTCTTTAATTTTCCTATTTCCCTTTCTCAATTTTAATTCTTCTCAAATTTCTATTGGTTAGTTCTAAATAAAATAACATCAGCCGACTATTCAGGTGTTTAACAATGACCATTGATAAGTTATAAGGGTTATTGTTTCCTAATCTTGAACTTGACTCTATAGTTTTATCTAAGCTAGACGCGGCGCCGTTCTTTTAAAAAATTTAACTTGTAAAATATTCACTTTTAATACTAACTTGTTTTAACACGAATTATTTCTTACAATAACACGTTGTTCTAAATTGAATTCGAAAAACGACCTTATTTTCTTTATCTGCAGCCGCTTTTGAAGACAAACTGCCATTCTTTCATTTAAATAAACTTTAATACGAATTTAATTTCCAAAATTTTATTGGATCAAAACAAAAAATAAAATCTGTTTAAACACATAATCAAATTAAATTGATGAGTGAGCATTCTTGTTAAAACTGTGACAACATATTATAGAAAAGATAATAAAATCTGTATAAATACTTATTCATGTAAGCAGACCTAGATCGCGGTTCATTTCCACCGTTTCAGCGATCCAGTGACTATCTTACGAAACTGAGCTGAGTCTTAAAAAAGCAAAATAGTTTTTAAACAACTTTCAAAAATATATTTAGGCTGCTCAATAAAATTGAAACATTTTCGTTTAAAAAAGAAAATTCTAAAATGTGCCACCCTGTATATTCAGAATTCTTTATAGAAAACTTCCATTCATCAATAACATTTATAACCCGATTTTATACTTGGCAGGTCAGCTTATTGTATAAAGGCCGTCAACTTTAGAAAATGAAAAAATAACGAGGACACCTTTTTAACTCTTTAAAAAAAGGCAACGAAGCAAAAGTAAGAAAATACACGTGTGTAATACAAATTGCCTATCTGTAGGAGTAAGTGGGTTAATGATTTCATTAATTTTTTCACAAATTTTACCACGTAAAAGCTTAAAACAATCGGTTTTTCATTATATTAATAATCTGAAAGATTAGTGGACGGGAATTTAAGCACTAACCCAGAAACCCTTAACTATGTATGCAGGGTGCTGACCGGACCTTTCGTTCATATGGAATTTACATGTAAAATCATACTTTGGTAATTTCCTGCTTCCCAATTTATTTTAGAAAAATACTCTTTGAATAAAAGTTTTAGAGCATTAAATTCTGCATTTAAATCAATTAAGAAGAATAATTTTCGATGCTTTATAACGCCATAAATTTTATTAAAAATTTCCAAAATTAGCCGAAATAACCATAGATGAAATATTATATTGGTGAAAGAAATAGCGATTGCTTTGAAACACAAATAAAAATTGTCAAATGTTTTATGTTTTTTTTCCATAGATGACAGATATTATGTGCTTTTTCGGCTTTTTCTATCAAAATAATTTTGAATTTTATATTTAATCATTGAAATTATTTAATAACTAATAACATTTAAAAAATTAGCTATTGACATTTTCAAACAGCCCTTTTAATTCTCTATTCAATGATATATGACACTTTGAGTTTCGTATCTCTTACGGTTTCCGAGATCCCCATTCATAAGACTCGAATTGGAAACACCCTGTACTAAACTATAACCGAGAGGTTCGGTCACCACCCTATAGAATTAAAAACCAATGCATTCTTTTTAGTGTTAATAATTAATTAAATGTTTAATTAAACAAATTGAATTTTGTCATTATGCGTATGTTAACCATTAGCTCGCCTCCTTTCCACATAACAAAATCCAGTAATCTACCGCCCGTTTTGCTTTTGTCACTGACGTTCTAGATAAAACGCTATAATTCACCGCCTACAGCTATCGGTAAAAATTATTTTCGCAGCAACTTCGAATTGCTTATTGATTTTAATTAATAAACTTAGGTCATGTTTAATCGGTTATTAAAAAGTATCCAATTAAGATAATAATACTAAAGCTCGTGCAGTTCTAGCTACATTCATGGCTAAGGGAGGAAGGGGGTGAAAAGGTTTTTCGCATATATTTCGAAAACGGGGTATTCTAGGAAAAAAATATTCCGACCAAAATGAAAGCTTATTAAATTTTCTACAAGATTGCTTTGATTAACCTTTTTCTATTTCTTATAGTTTTTGAACTACCCGCCTACAAATACCGTTAATGTATGAAAAAAAAAATTTGTCTCACATTTTGCGTGAAACTTGTTTTACAGTAAAAGTTTTCAAAAAAGAAGTCATTGAGCATTAAATTTCCTTTACTATTTTACTTTTTTCCGGGCCCTACACAACAACGGAACCTGAAGCATGCGCTTTATTGATAATCCAGCCCTGACCTGGATCCGTCTCGAATCCTTCAGGTAAAGCTAAAGCGTGCGTTTACCAGCAGCTATTACTATGTCTGTTATTACAGTCTACAGCGTGCTTCGGAGGGCACGTTAAGCAGTCGGTACCGGTTGCTAAAGACTGTTTTAGCAATCGTAAAAAATTAGAGAATAGAGTAGCTTCCTGTTCAGCTAATTCCTAATAGGCTTCGGTATTTAATGGATAAATCATAACTTTTTTTATTGTTTTTATTTTAATTTCTTCCATAATAAATCTCCTAAATGTACTTTCCAAGTTTATAAAAGAAAAGAGCAAAAATTAAATTTAAAGTAAGTAGTTATGGGTTTCTTACACCCCTTTACAACTTGTACGTTACGAACTCTAAATTAAAGATAATACTAATCATTATTAGTTTGATCCTTTAGATAATTAATTTAAAAATTTTTTGAAAAGTAGTGTCTCTTACAAAAGATAAAGTTTTATTTTAAAAATAATAAATTAGTTTGAAATTTTTGACGCAAAACTTTTTCTATTTTGGTTTATTTTTTTAAGTTCAATGTAAGTTTATATAGGAAACTTAAGATTTGTTTTTTCCCTTATTGAAAAATTTCAATTTTGCTTGGAATTGTATTTGAAAATACCAAATAAGAGGGTCGGAGTTTTTTTATCAAGCGTTGTTACGATTTATCGATTTTTTTTGATTTTATTTTTTGCCCAATGTGTTGTAATACTAAGCAGTTTAATTAAAAAGTACAATTATGTACTACGTTTTTAATATTACAAATTTAATTTAAAACTTCTTCCAAAGAAGCGAAACGGTTTAAGTTTTAAGTAAACAAATCGATATTAATTAAGTTTTGTTTATTTAATAATTTTTTTCTTTCTTCGTCTCATTCAACCTCCGCCCCTTAATTTTAACGCATTTTTATAAATATTAATTTTTTTAACTCGCTCAAAATTCAACCCTTGAAAAACTGTGGGTGGAAAAACTTGTTAATTTTTAGGTTAATTAAAATTAATTCCAACAAATTTTTGTAAGATAAAAAAGTTTTAAAAAAATCAAAGCTTCACCTAATCTTTACATTTATAAAATATTGCAACTGCTAACAATTTATTGAATGTGTGAAATAAGTTTAAAAGTAAACCAAGAGGGCTCTTGAGATGTAAGAGTTTGACACGTTAACTGAAACGACCCTTCCCACCGTGAAAATGGCTGTAAGTTCTGATGGATGGCAGAAGTTTTTCAGATACTACTACCCCAAGTGCTATAAGTGAATTAGCTACGGTACGGATCTTTCTACCCCGAGGTATCTACCAAACTTTCGATCTCTTCAAACTGTTTAAGTACTTTTAAGGAAAAAAAAAGAATACATCCTTGTCCGTTATAAAATTACGATTGTACCGCAATTTATTCGACACTAATAATTCAAAGACTTAATAAATATAATAGGGGATGTTAGTAAAGAAATATTTTTGAATATTATAGCTCGAAGCAAATATATGATATTCATTGTTAAATTATATCTATCCAGTTATGTGTTTACTTAAAGAATTAAATACCTTTTGTAATATGTTTCAAAATACAACTTTATTTAACCTAGGGTAAAATTATACATCGACCCTTAAAGCAAATAACCTTAAAATATGATTAATATACAAAATAAAAAAAAAGTTTCAGCTTGCAAGATTTTTAAACCGTGTTGCCCCAAACTTTTTTTAAACTCTATTTTAAAAATTAACTTGCAAACTTTCGCTAAAATTGAAGTCAGTAGGTCTTTGCTATAGCATAAAAAAATATTTTTTTAAGATAAAAAATCTTTTTAACCTGAGGTGTAATTAATAATTATAAAGAAAGGAAACGGAAGAGATAAAAACAGAGGGTAAGTCGAAATTAAAATTAGATTTGTGTCACCCCAAAACAAATACGTCTTTTTGAATTAAATTAAAAGATTGTAAAATAAACATAAATCGTTTTTGAATTTTATTTTATAGCATCTTTCTTACTTCTTCTTTGGGGATGAAATTTTAGCTCTTGAATTTAAAATTTTATTACGCGCAAAAATTGAAACGTAGCGTAGATAGGGTTTAAAATTTTTAGTTCTAGTGTAAGTGACGAAGCTTTTTATTAGGTGCTATCTAGTAGAAATGTAAATCAAAATACCCCCCCCCCCCCTTAGACTAACGTGAGGATATTCTGAATACTAAAACTAAACCAAAGAATTAGTTTCTTATGAACATTTATGATGGCTCCACCGCTAATTATTGAAATATTTTTATATCCACCCCTGTAGCCACTTAATTTTCGTAGTTGTGGCTTCAGCTCTGATTTAATTATTTGAAAACGGGAAAACTTCAGAGGTGACAACAGAATTCGAGAACATAAAAGAAATAACGTGAAAAAAATACATTTTTTAAGATTCTTGCTCCTCATTTTAACATAGATGATAATGGTATCAATCGGAAGAAAATTATTTTCGGGTCGCAAAAGCAAAAACAACGGATGTGGCCATACGAGGAATGTTTTCTTGCTCGTCAAATCTTGTAATTTTTGTATTTTTATTAAATATTTAAAATCTTCAGAAAGCTAATTTTAAGAACTTTCAAAATATTTATAATAAACTCCATTTAAATTAAGAAATTTTATCTTATTTACGGTTAAACCGGAAGTCAAAATATCATGTAACAGCTAACTTTATGAGATTTCAAAATATTTAAAAATATACAGTGTTCTAAACAATTTTGATATTTTTGTAATTTCCGGTTTAACCGGAAGGGTTTTGTTAACCAAAAATAGTGTCAAATAATAGATACTCATGGGATTAATACATACCTTTTCAAGTTCTCATTTTTATTAAAAAATAAATTAGGGATTTTTAAAGTTTTGACATTCAAAAAATCATAACTGCGAATCCGCTAGGGCAATTTTGATAAAAAATTTCGAGTTCGATAGAGAATTACGTTGTCTATAACATATCAAAAAGTGTATAACTCGGCCGGATCAGTTTTTGAGAAAGTCCATTTAAAACCTTTGACCTATTTTGACCCTATAAAGTTAGTCAATTTTGAAACAATTTTAAAAATCAACTGGGTTAGGAAGAAAGCCCTATATTTTGGCTGTACAAAATCGTTTTGAAATTTCTATAATAATAATTACCGGCCAAGTTATAAAGAAAAAACCACAAAATGAGACAATCGTTCTACTGGCCGCCATTTTCATTAAAAAAATTTGATGGAGGCTCAGATGTACTATCTCATATGATATGAGATAGTATTGGATATGAGTCATCCAAGTAAAATTGAATGTGGCTCAAATTTGCAAATATGCCCCTCAAATAACTACTTTATTTTGGACACCCTCTATAGATTTCTAAAGTAGGTATCTCACTATCAATATTTCCATAAATATTTTTATAAAACTGGTTTTGACAGTGTGCCCGGCTATATTTTTATAAAAAACTTTATTTATGAAATTATACAACTTTAGGTAAATATTTTCACGTGATGTCACATAAATACAAACGGTTCTGTTGTTGATAAAAGGACAAGTTATAATTGGTTTTTGATAAGAACGTGCGCCTGGCTTTGTTTTGTGGTAGCACCGGTGGCACATATTCTATAGTTACATGTATTTCTTGGACCTTGGAGGTTTTGCAGCTTAGGCAACACATTCTACAATCCATTAAATTAATGATAGCAAATTATGACAGTGTGGTATACGCAGATGATGATATGCATGTACCTACATATGTATAAAAATATTTGTATTTTTTTATATATTTATTTTTCATTTTTAATTTCTATAAAAATATTTATGAAAATATTGATAGTAAGATACCCGCTTTATAAAAGCTTAGTTTACCGATGAAATATAGTTTTTGCTCTATAGAGTTACGGACATTTTAGTTCAAAAAATCGAGAAATTTGTTTGTTAATTTTTGGAATCAGGGCACTCAAAACGTCGAGAAATGACAAAAAAAATTTTTTGACTCTTTTTCTATTAAATTAATTATTTTTAATTAAATTAAAATTTCGAGAAACAAAAGTTGATGTTTTAAAATAATATTAACCGATATGTATAAAATGTCTTGCCATGGAAAACAAAATAAAATCTTAAACGTCAAAATGAGCTATAATCTTCAACATTTTAAACTTGATATTGTTTTTGATGGTAAGAGTGAATACATTCAAATAAGTATTAATTTTTGGTTTCATCCGAAGCGAGAAAAAATTATTTTTGAAATCATCCCCTTATAAATTTTGAAATATGTGTTTTTCCATTTTATTTTCTCTCATCTTCTTGTCACCCGGTATTATGAAAAAGAGGTCTAAGAAGAAGTCAAATGAGCTGAAAAAATGTTTATGTTTTAAATAATTGTCGCTCAATTAGGACGAATTTAGAATTTACAATTTAAATAAAACAAAGAAAAGCGAGAGTTAGTTAAATTTTCAAACACTCGATTTAATTTATAGGTAAACGAATTAAATCCGCGTTTAAAGATTGTAAACATACGTTTTAATTTACTTAGTTGATTGCTTAACAACTTTTTGCTTAATTAAATTTAATTTCGTCCGATTAATTCGCGTTTTCGTTTTTTTCCTTTTCTATACATAATGGATAAGTTTCGCAAAATACGTCGTGTTTGTACAGTATCTCAATTATCTTAAATTATCAGTCTGTCCGTACAATAGACTTGTTAGTGTTGAATCTGTAAACTACACTAACGAAAGCTGCTTTTGTTGAGGGTTGTGACCCTTAAAAACTCCGGGTGTATGCGTGTGTGTGTATATGTTTTTATCATATGCTCATTGCTGTCAGTCTGCATCATTGCTGATGTTTGCCGACTATTATTGCCTCGCTAAATTGTAGTAGTCCCGTCTTTAAAAGCCGCCATTGTGAGGACTGGTTGTTGGGTATCCTATCACATTATAATGGTTACATTGCGTTTGTATTGTATTATTTTGCCCCTTTCTTTATTTTTATTGTATAAATGTTTTATTTCTATGTGGGAGATGCCTCTTGTGCCATTTCTTTTATTTCAAACTCTCGAATAATGCCTCCTCCGAGCTTCAAAGTTTATATTAATACAGGGGGGACATTTGTCGAGAAATTCGGCATGTTGATTAAAGGTTGAAATATACATGATAGCTATGCCCAAGTCGAAATCCACGGATTAGAAGTTAGAAAGTTTTGTTTGTGTACTGTACATCACGGCTTACTGTTTAAACGTTTAAACATAGCGAGCTTTAATTAAAATTTTACTACCTACCTACCCCGTAAGTTGCTAAAATTGTAGTTAAATTTATTTAAGCCGTTGACTGTATCGAATTTTCCGTGTAACACGTTATAATCCCTTTATGTCATAACCTTTCTTTTAATTCTTTATCTTTAGCGATTTTTAGACAACTTTTAGTATTGCGATGATATACGTTTTGTTAGATTTTATTACGAGATAAAAGAAACTCATTTAAGATTATTAATTAAAATTAACTAAACTCCCTAGTTGTTTTAGTTACATGTCTGTAACAATATTTACCTACTTGAGATTTGATTTTCGGCAAATTAAGTGCATACGACACTCGTGGTTAGCATAAACATGTGTGTTAATAAGATAAATAGAGTTAAATTTGTTTTAATAAATTCTCCGTTTTGAGAGCTTAAGCTTTCATCATCAGCAGTTTGCTTCCACATGCTTTAAATTTTCACGGCTTTTGGCTAATCGAAATAACTACTAAATCTCATACTTGCACATTTTACTTCTTTTTTAATTTTCTCTTCGTACTTTGGAGAGCACGAAAAGTTGGTAGATTATAAAAAACCTAGAAGGTGAGCTTAATAATTCGTTAAATTGACTAAAATAGAAAATATTGCAGGTCATGGGGTTCTCTCACTTATTGAACTTGTACGATACAGTTCTAAAACTATTTTTATTAAAAAAGCTTTTAATACATAATATAAAAAACCAATACATTGTTTATTTAGTAGATATTTGAGAAATGTTACCAAATAAAATTTAGCGTTGGTGATAAATGGCTGTATTAATAAATTTTTTAAAAGCTTTCTCTCGCGTGTGGGATATTTTCATTAATTTAACCAAATCTCTCTGTTCGATAATATCGAAGGCGATATTTTATGTTACGTGTACACATCTTCCACGCATCGATTGTACGAGCTTATATGTAAATTTTCGCTCTGTCATTATTTATTTAAAACGCGGGCACACACACATACACACAAAAACCGCAAACACCACATTCGAAACTAAATTTTTCACCGCATTCACTTCATTTCATTCATTTTATAAAAAACATTTGGGAATAGGAGAGAAAAAACGCATTAAAAAACGAGAGAATTGAAAAAAAATTATATAAGGGGGATGTTTAAAAAACCTTTTAATTTAATTTGAGTGTTTACGGATCTCACGCTAAAAAGAATTTAGCGCCGGAGGCGACAGTAGAGGTCGTTTAGTCGTCTGTTTTGTGGTGGAACAAATGCCTAATCCAGTAATCCAATATAAAGCACAAAATGCTTTTTGAAACGGATATTCAATACAAGTTTTAAAGTAAAATTGTTTTTTTAGGCTATTATCCTTACGCAGGAATAACGTACAAAATTTTAAATTTAATAAATTCAATATTTACATCACTTTTTCAACTACTTTGATTCCAACTTTTTAATAAACGTTTATTAAAAGTTCCTCAATAGTTTTTCTTCAAAGTTAAGTTGTAATAAATTAATAAATATAACATTTTAAAGTTTTATTGTGCTCCTGAAATCTCAGATGTTTGAAGTTTAATTTATAAAGTTTTTACTATTTTCCTGTGAGAAAGTTTTCACGATTTTCCACAAAATACACACATTCATAACAAATTTCGAAATTCAACTCGAAGCTTTTAAACTATTAATAATTTGTAGCGAGTTTTATTCAATTTTAAATTAGTTGCAATTTTCTTTTTAACCCCGTGACAATCAAATAAAAGCTCGGTTTCTATTTAAATAAATTGAATTCGAAAAATTAAGTTCAAAATATTTATCTCTTTCAGAGATCGCTTTTCAAATAGTTTTCCACTACATGTACATTAATGGATTAATGCGAAAATGTATTCGTAGTTCGTAAATTCTACATAATAGACTAGGACTGTTATCGGAAAAAACGTATCCTTAACCATACAAGCGGCATTTTATATAACATTTTGGTAACCGATGTTTTCCCAATATTTTGACCCTTCTGAATACGAAAATTGCGGTTATCAAAGCAAAATCTTAATCGGGATCGTGATATTCAAGATGACACCCAAGATGTCAGCTTTGTTATTTTTGATGGAATCATTATGGACAATTAAGACAAATATTTTTATTGGTTCGGATAGATAATTTTATACTCTACAATTTTTATTAGAGGTGTAACTATCTTCAGATCATTCCTTAAGGAGCTACAGTCGGAAGAAGCACCGTGAAATTGGAACAAAATCCCAGTATCGAAATCCGAGAGGAATTTCATATAACATTTTGGTAACCGATGTTTTCCCAATATTTCGACCCCCCTGAATCCAAAAATTGCGGTTACCACAGTGAAATTTAAACCGGAAGCGCGATATTCAAGATGGCGACTAGGTTGTCTGCTTTATTAATTAAGATTTATTTGGATGGAAGAATTATTATTGAAACTTGGACAACTGTTTTGATTGAATTAGATATACAAGGTTCTCTACAATTATTATTAAATGTAAAAGTACCGTAAGATTGCTTATTAAGGAGCGAAAGCCAGCTAAAGACATCGTGTGCGTAAAAATCGTCGTAATATACATGTTTGCTCTTTTTATTTATTTTAATGGATTAATTATTATGGCAATTAAGACAAATATTTTTGTTAGCACGGATAGATAATTTTATGGTCTACAAAAAATTACAGTAAAATCACTCTTTAAGGGTCTAGAGAGTCGGGAGAAGCACCGTGTGTTGTCAAAACAGAAGACGCAATATCCTCTTTATGATCGACTTTTATGGACTTAATTTGCTCTAATCATGTTTTAACAGATACATCCTAGCTGGATACTGGGAAAGCTACCTCGCTGAACTCACCAAGATGCTTCCATATACTGCTTTATGTATTAAGACGGTTTATACAACACTGGTGCTTTTATCGACTCTAGCTCTTTTAGGAGTGATCTGAAGATAATTTTACTTCTAATAAAAATTGTAGAGTATAAAATGATCTATCCCAACCAATGACAATATTTGTCCTAATTGTTCATAATTATTTTATCAAAAATAACAAAGCAGACATCTTGGGCGTCATCTTGAATATCACGATCCCGATTAAGATTTTGCTTTGATAACCGCAATTTTCGTATTCAGTAGGTTCGAAATATTGGGAAAACATCGGTTACCAAAATGTTATATGAAATGCCGCTTGCATAAAATACTTTAACTTTTGCGCCTAGTCTATAATAACCTACTACAAATTTTGAAATGGGTTTTCTGAAAATTTGTCCCGGTCGTTTTTTTATTTTTGGATATGCTACAGACATCGCCGTTCTGGAATCTGGAATCTTGAACTTGAATCTTCATCGGTCGGATCTGAAAATGAAAAAAAAGTTGATTAAACGTGTTGTAGTGTGAAGTTTGACCCAAGTCACTGACGATATTCTGTTGGTGGCGCTAACGAGGTTTATAGGCTCGGTCAAGAACCAATTTGAGTCTCTTCCGAAGCCTAGACTTGTTGATGTTGTATTTTCATAGTCCTCGGATGGTAGGGTTGTCGTAGTCCAGCGTTGTCTAGTAGAACTAGGAGGCTGCTTCTCGGATGAAATCCTGGATGCTGATCATCTGTAGCTCTCGTTGAAGGTTGCTGTTGCGGATGAACTATGGAACGTTATTAGGCCTTAAGATCTTATTTTGGATGGCCTGCATCTTCTTGATGTTTGACGGTATCGCATAGCCCCAGGCTGGTGCGACATACGCCACGAAGGGTCGAATGACGGTCATGTAGAGAAGCAGCTTGTTCTGGAGGTTCAGTGTTGCTCCTGAAAAAAGCTGATATAGTAATGTAAAGGCAGCTTGTGATCAGACGATAGCTCTCTCGATGTGTGGTTTCCAGGTGAGTCTGTTGCCGATGGTCAGTCGTAGATATCTGGTTTCTTCTTTCCAAGGAATGGATTGACCCCCACTTGTCACTTGGAGAAGTAAATGGATGAGCTCTTTTGGGCGTTGACGGAGATTTTCAATTTCTTGAACCAGTGCTCCAGGCTGTCGGCGGTTCTTTGAAGGTGATCTGATGTCGTACCAGACGTGGATCCCTGTTGCTGGCCATGAATCTACTTGTTGATAGCTTCGGTTAGTGGCATATCACTTGTGACGATTGAGGGACACCAGCTAGGATAGGTCTGGAAGTGGATAAGTCGTCTTTGATCTTGACCCTAAATGATCGACGGGAAAAGTAAATAGACAAGCTCTTTTAGGCGTTGACGGAGATTCGCCATTTCTTGAATCAGAGCTCTAGGCTGTCGGCGACTTTTTGAAGGCGATGTCGTACTAGGCGTGGATCCCTGTTGCTGGACATGAAACAGGTGTCATCTGCAAAACATAAAATTTAGTAGCTTCGGTTAGTGACATATCACTTGTGAAGATTGAGGGAGACCAGCTAGGATAGGTCTGGAGGTGGATAAGATATCCTGAATAATCGCCGGGAAAAGAAGAAGGCGATAGGAGCTTCGTTATCGATAGTAGATACCGAGAGGTGATCATCTTGTAGAGTAGACCTTACTGCCAGACCTTGTCGAAAGCCTTGGAGACGTTTAGGAAGGCGGCAGCGGCGCAGTCCTTGTGGTCGAATGCTTCATCGCCGTTCTCTAGCGAATGCTACTCTTTTTATTCCTTCGAAATTTCCAGGACCGAAGTTATGATATTTTTAATGCCAAAATTTCATAAATACCCAACAATTTATACTTCACCTTCGTTTTAACCGCAAATGCGACCAATTTTTCAATTTAAAATTATTATGGTTCAAAATAACTTTATAATAAGCACGCAAAAGTTCTGTTACAGCCACATACGAGTTTTTAAAGTAAATATCAAACTATTAATTCGATTTTTTGCAGCAATTCAAGTATAAATTTTTTTGAAAATTCGTTTAGTGGAATTCTTTATTATACATCTATTAAATATTCAAAATTCAAAAATAATTAATGAGAAATTTTAAAAATACTTAAATTTAAAAACTTTTTTCTTTTAAAGGTTTTTAATTTATATAATAAATATATAAATTTTAGATGAGGAAGTAAGCAAACATTTATAATTCGATTATTAAAGAGTTCCACATCGCTGAATTTTGATGGGTACTTTTCGAAGGCACATAGTTACTAGGTCTCACGAGGGTTTCACTTTAAACACAATTATAAAATCACAATACATTGTTCGATACGACGAAGCCTTTAAGTTCAACCGATGTTTATTGTTTGTCAAAAACTACATTATTGTTGTCACAATTTCGACTAACGATTGTTGACGTATGGTAATCGATATGAGTTTTATTAAAAGGGTTTAATTGATGTACTTTTATAATTAAATGCGTCTAACATACTTTCGAACAATAATTAAACTATTTGATTCTGCATCGGGGTACATTTTCATTTATTTCTAACAATAGAGACCTCAGCTTAACGACGTTTTCAATAAGATATTCTTTATTGTAAAATGTATACCTCGTGAAAGGAAGATATCAATTTGACTGTCTTTTAAAAGTGGCAATTTCAAGACGACCGTCGGTTTTCCTACAAAAAATTAAAAAGAAAAGTTATTAAGGGTGGCATTTTTACATTAAAAATTAATGATGTGTAGACACATTTTTATTCTCTACGAACTCTAAAACTAGTGACTTTATTGTTAAAATTCAAAAAAATGTTAAAGGCAAAGGTTGAACTTAGATACTGGTGGGTTTGGAGTTTGAAATTTTTTCGTAATAGTAATACAGCTCTTACGTTATAAGAAAATAATTCCCGTGCATCCCGAACGTATAATCGGACGTATTCGTAGTTAAATAACAAGTGAAATTACACAGTTAATTATTGATTATTGAACTTTGCGATAATTTTCTTATAACGTGAGACTTGCTGATTTTATTACTTAAACATGATCAATTTTGTTCTATTTCTTTCCTATTTTCCAAGCCTTTTTTGAAGCTTAATGCTCAAAAGTTGAAAATTAAAAAAAATTCAGTATTTAAGTTCAACCGTTGCCTAAGGTATTTTTTGAATTTTGGCAATAGAGCCACTGGTTTTAAAGATCCCTGTGGGAATAGAAATAAGTAAAAAAGTACAATTGAGAATGTCGTATTTTCTCTGTTTCTTATCAATAAGTTTAGTGCATTTCTATAGAGTAACTTCCATCCTCGCTTGTTACTTTCATTTTGTACGTGTTTTCGACTCAAGTCTAATTTCACTGAATTTTACGATCTGAGTAAGCATTTTATCCGCGTAAAGATGCACAAATTACTTCTTATACGTTAATTAAGAACATGCACTCTGTTTTAGCAGTTGAGAAATAAATTAAGGGCTCATAAAATGTTTTGCCTCTTATCTATACCTATCTAGGTACATTAAAACGATCAATTAATTTTTTGTAGTAGGTATTTAGTAGTAGATATAAATTTAAGATTCATTGAACGTATACTAATAAATTAAGATTAATTCGAGTATATTAAAAGTTGTATAAAATTTTAAAACTTGGTTCGTTAGACGAATAAATTATTTGAATAAAGTACATGAACTGTGTAATAGAGGCACCTGATATTTTCATATAATGTTGTAATTAAAAGTTGAAAATAATTTAAAATTTTGACCAAAAATGTCTGAAAATAAATTTGTATATTTTTGTTTTATTAACGAACATACTTCAATTCTGTTGTACAGGGTGGCTAAGGATTAGTTGTCTTGCTACTTGGATATTTTTAGACGAAAACGTTCGCTAAGTCTGATGAAATTAAAAGCTACTTTGAAAGCCTTTATATAGATTCCACTCCGTATAAATACAGAATGACACAGGAGGTTGTTGGAACACTATCTTCAACATTTAAGAGACGTATTTATTCTAAAATCATTTTTTGAAAAAGAGATCCCGGAAACCGTAAGAGTCACGAGATTGATTAACTTAGCAAAAAGTTGCGTGTTTTGATTACCTTTAAGAATCTGTTTAGAAAATTTTAAAACTCAAAATGGTTTCTTAGATAACGCAGAAAAACTGAAAATTCTCAATTTAGTTTTTCGACTGTAGTTTTAGAACGGCTTACTTAAGAAAAAAATTCGTGTGAAAAATTTTCAGGAGATTCAAAAAGCTATCAAACGATATCAAACTCGACTTTTTATAACATCGACGCTAGGCGTCGTGACGCTCAACTTTTCATTTTTTATGGGGGTTTATCATTTTTTTTAATAATTACTCAGTAGGCTTGTCTAAATTTGGATACTAGCTAAACGAGAACTTTCTATCTTGTACTTCTTAATTTCTACAACGTTTCAGGTAATGTTATGTTACGTTATGTTTATAAATTACTTTGTGTTATTTTTTACAATAAAAAATAACGACTAAAACGTAGCTTTTAAAGTTTTAGAAAGGTAAGTTGATCAGAAAATAAAAAAATATTAAATTATTATTTATTAAATCTTTTTATTTTATTTATTTCCTGATTAACTTACTTTTCCAAAACTTTAAAAATGAAGTTTTAGTCGTTATTTTTTATCGTAAAAAGTAATAAAGTAACATATTATAACGTTACATAACAACCTGAAAAGTTGTATAAAGTAAGAAAGCTACCTACAAGATAGAAAGTTCTCGTTTCGTATCTGAATTTATATAAGCCTACTGAGTAATTTTTGCAAAAAAATGATAAGTCCCCCATAAGAAAATGTAAAGTTAAACGTTGCGACGCGTAGCGTCCATGTGATAAAAAGTCGAGTTTGGTATCGTTTGATAGCTCTTTTGATCTCCTAAAAAATTTTCTAGACAATTTCTTTTCTAGAGTAAGCCATTTTGAAACTACAGTAAAAAAACAAAATTACTAATATTCTGTTTTTCTGCGTTATCTCGGAAGTCATTTTGAATTTTTTAATTTTCTAAATGGATTCTAAAAGGTCATATCACAATCACTCAATAATTAACAATAACTCTTCAATTGTGATTTCCTATTCACAAAACCTTTTTCCACTAATTTTATTTTTTTAACACGCGACGCAGGCTTAAAATTTCCTCACATTCCCTTTCTTATACTTTTCACTTTTTTTAACGGCAAAGTTCCACTCAAAATAAAATTAAATCTAATTCGGTTGTAATTTAAAAGATGACGACGTAATTTTTTCGATAATTAAATATTAGACCCTTCAACGAGTTTCGAGTATGATCAGCAAATTTTTCAACAAGTAAAAAGGTGTTAGGTGGGAATTATTAATTTATTAAAATGTAATGATAGCTTCGCGTTAGGTTAATTTGCATTAAATAATCATTAGAATTTTGCTAGCGCCCCTAACGGGATAATTAATTGAAAAATTGCAATTTTAATTAACGATATCGGACCTTTTAAAAAAGCAAATAAAATTAAAAATTAATTACACGCTTAATAATGAAAAAGTAATAATAAAGCAAATAAAAGCGAGAGAGGGTTTAAAATGAAAAATAAAATCTCCCTAATGTAATAATAAAAACAGGTTAGAAATAATGTTTTAAAGATTAAAATTCCAAACGCGTTAAGTATGCGAGTTGTCGCATGAGCGTGCAAAATTGTCGTGTTTGATTAAAGGGGGGTCGGGTATTATTAAAAATCTACCCTTATTAACCTGCATCTATATCTAAACTCAATATTATTTTGAAATAAAGGCTTGACATTTATCTTAGCATGACGAAATTTTAACGTCACACTTAATGACCAATTTTTTGATATCAAAAAAAGAAAATTTTATTTAACATCTGGTCTTTAAAATTCACACCCCCTTTTTGTATTCACAATGTAAGTTAAGTTGAGTAGAAAATATTTATAACCAATTACAACCTATATGAATAAGAATGATGTTTTTTAAAGAAATAATTTGACACTACTACCAGTTAGGGGTAGTTTTAAGAGACCATGAGAATGGAAGATTTTTTATCACAGTCTTTCGTATGCGTCACATTTTCTGCAAAAGATTTTCATTTCCAAGTTCTTAAGACCCCATCCAAGCTTGAATATAATTCTAGGGGTAGGTACTGACGCTCTGACTAGTATTAGAAACAGTTTCTCCAAGAAATTGTCATTTAAAACGTATTTTTTCGAATAAACGTTTTCAATTCTGCTTATCAAATAATGAGATGGTTATGAAATGATGACTTTTTATCTGCTTGTAACTTGAAAATAACTTATGCCAAATTGTATCAAACAGCCGTTAAGAATATTTTTATTATTGGATTTTTTAGGGATAAAATCTCAACTTGAAACTTGCGCTTTGTTTATTCCAAAAACAGGTCAGCGTTTTGAATAAATTTAATTAAAAATCAAAAGAAATCCAATAACGAAGAGTCTTGTTTGTACTTATAAAATGTTAGCTTTTGAATCCCAAGAGCAATTCGTTTCTACCAAAATGTTGTGTCTTTGGGAAAAATATTTTACCATTATTAAATTTTAATTTAGTAGTTGCTCAAGTTGCAACTTTAAATTTACAATATTTATAAGTCTTACGAGTGTTTCTAATTAAAAAAGTTGTTAAAAATTTTTTTTAAATAAAATTAAATCTAGTATACACCAATTTATCTAAATATGCGTTTTTGAAGTTTCATAATGACAGCCCAGGGTTGCCACAAACCATCAACAAAGCAAGCTAAAAAACTCAAACAAACAATTCAAACCTTAGAATATAAAGATCCGGAAGGAGGGTTAGCAACCGTTGTCTACAAGAGAAAATGCGACTGAAACGACAGTCCAGGAGCGGATCTAGGTTGTTTGGGGTCCAGGGCTATTAAAGTCTAATGGCACCCCATTTTTGTTAGATTAAGAATCTTTAAATTGAGGTTTAAAATTCATTTTTGCTTTATAATAATTCATTTTTTGTGAGCCCTTTGACACTTGGGGGCTCAGGGCTTAAGCCTTATTAGTCCATATGTAGATCCGCCCCTGCAGAAGTCCATGGATGACTCATTCATTCCGTAGAGTTCACATTATCATTGGCTCTCATGATCCTTCCTTATAAGTGGATTATAAGCAACCCTTTCTATTGGAGAAATTGGCCGGAAATCGCTATATTTAAACGTCCATTGCCTTCCATATTATTAGCTAAACGGCTTTTTTTCCGGGTAGAGTAGTGGCTATTTATTAACAGATTCAAACAAATCAAATTATAATATGACAACTCTGTACAGGTATGCCAAATTAAAATAGTCCCTAACTGCATTGTCTCTTAACATTTCTAACTAACTTTAAGTTTGCTCCTATAAGTGTCAAATGTGCATTTTTAGATAAATCGAGATATATTTAGGTTACCTTTAGAAAAAAACTGAGTTTGAATTGAGAGTAATCGTCTAATTTCTTTTCGGCGTGAAATAAATTTCCAAAATAAACAATGTAATTTGCATAAATAAATTTCAAAAACATAAAAAAGCTTTATTCATATTTTAAGAGGAAAATGATTAATTGTTTTAACACAAAAAAATATAAAATTAAAATTATCTTATAATTTGTACCATGGGCGTTGACTAGAGTGGAAGATATGCCCGTCGTGTGTAGTAGGTTATGGGACCAGTTGGCATTACACTTCAAATTATGTTGGATAGCCTAGATAGCTACATACAACAGTTATTTTAACTTATTTTAACCTTTGATTGTATAAGGTTTACCTAAACAGGACTTGGAATTGGAATGCCTGTGATGAATGTTGGTAAAAGCGATGTACCCCTACAATAGATCGAGATCCTATGGATTTGAAAATTTCCACACACTAAGTCTTCCTCATCTCATTTAAGATATTAAAATACTTTATACCTCAATATTTGTAATAGTTTTAGATTCAGACCATTTGATGGTGTTCCCAAATCACTTCTATTTCTTGTTTCATACTGATGTATTGTGGATTGTGGACAAAACACAAACCGTGTATGTATGTAAAAGGAATTCAAAGTTCAATATGCATAACACTGTTCCTTTTTGTTGTATGGATACTCTGTTGGCCTTCGAAGAGGAACCTCACAACATGACGTCATAAGGAGCCACGCTGTGGAAATGAATAGTTGATTAAAGCTGTCAATGGTGTTTTGCATTCCACGGGAGATGAAAACGGTCGATAATAAATTAATACAGAGAGTGCTGTGCTGATATGACTCACCTAGGTAAGTGTACTATCCATGTGGAAACATAAAATAACGTAACATTTCCAGGCAAGACTGGAGTATTTCTGAGAAAAATCATTTCCTGGGCTGCTTTGTTTACAAGAACCACGACGTCTTCACGGCCACCTTCCAAAGATTATTTGCGATTTTTAGCTTGTGTGGATGTTGTATGGATACTCTGGTAGTCTCCGAAGAGGAACCCTACCGTATGACGTCATAAGTAGTCACATTGTCGAGAAGGATAGTTGATTAGAGCTGTCAATGATGTTTTGCATTCCACGGGGGAGAGAAGACGGTCGACAATAAACTAATACAGAGAGTTCTGTGCTGATATGAGTCACTTAGGTAAATATACTATCCATATGGAAACATAAAATTTCCAGGAAAGACTTGAGTTTTCGTGAGAAAAATTATTCTTGAGCTGCCCCGTTTACGAAGCACGCGACTCCTTCACGGTCACCTTGTAACGGTTATTTGTGATTTTTAACTCTTTAACAAACTCATCTAACCAAAAGATTTGTTTATAATATAACATAGCGACTTAGCTATCAATTATGGATAACAGCACTTAACATCGCCAATGAAAAGCCATAAATGTCAGCTTTTTTCAGTTTAATGTCCTTTTTGTACCACTCCCATAGTTTCTACCGGTGAGTCGGTTCACTCAAAATTAAGGAACTCAAAATTAACTTGTGACTTGTATCAGATGAAGAGGCGTCAAAGTGGCCCATCACAAAGCGATTATAAGAATATTCATTTGTACTTATAGGGTAGGACTGGTTAGATTAGCAAATATCGGCGAGGCCAAACGCTTTTGAGAGCCACCCTTGTAACAAGTAAATTAAAATTTATTATTTAGTAATAAACCTAACCTATAACCTTCTCTACTTTACTTATAGGTAGCGCTGGAGTCGCCTGGAAAGGTGGGAAGAAGCCTGTCGGTTAAAAATCTTCCTCATACCAATTGGCTGGAGTGGGTTAGAATGGATCACTCACGCTATATTATGATACTTATATTCCTAAGTTGTCGCTACAGGTATCCCTGGTAAATAATTACAGCTGTTGCCGCGGGGACCATATGAAGTCAGTCCGACCCTGCTTCAATTCAACTTTGCCACTGCCATTTGGCCATGCTGAATTTTGATGAGATATGGTAAGTTTGGTAGTTTAAGAGCACCCTAACGATAAAACTAAAACATAACACAATATTTCTGTGACTGTTCGCGTTTTCTAAATCAATCGTAGGTATAATCAAAGAGATAAAAATCAGAACAAAGGTTGCAAATTAGGACTTTTCATTTTAAAACTTGAGTGAAATTCCCAAATGTCTAAACTAGGAAGCTCTCTCTTTATTATCATGCAGGGGTTTCATATTCATTAAATTATTGATGAAAAAAATTACAAATGTCAAGTGATCACAAAAAAATTAGACGAAACAGACAATGAGTTTATAAAAACAGATAATTAACTTAAATCCTCATTCAAAAAAACCAAACAAAATTTAATCAAAACGGTGATCACTCTTTTGAAGCACCATCAAAACCTAACCTCATAATATCTTAAAAGTAAATAAAATGTCGACAAACAAATCAAATAATATCATCCCTATTAGCCGAACGCTGGTTAAAATTCGTGCATGTATTCGACATCTCCCGCAGTCCTTGTTATCGGCGCGTGTTCGACATATGTTTACCATACTCTAGGGCCCTTTTGGCTACGTTTGAAGTTTCCCACACGTTCAAGTGCTTATTCCCTTATAGATAAATTAACGAGACTTAAAATTAAATGAGGGATATAAAAGTAATTGTAATTGAATCATCAAAAAAGCGAATTTTTTCAAAAAAAGAAGGAAAATTTGTGATGAAAGAATTTTCTTTTACTTAATTATTTTTCGACTTTCTAAGTAATTAGGTAGGTAAAGGTCTCTAGAGAGATAATTTGTGTAATTAATGATGTAATAAAGTGGTGCAATATTGGCAATATTGGGGTAGATTAATCTATTATCGTGGGGTGGCTTTTATTTAGGGTGAACATATGTAAAAAGTTGTAGGACGAAAATTTGCAAATATGCAAACTGTCCCTTTTATTCCTTATTGAAAAATATAACTTAACAAATCGCAAATGTGACGTATAATGAATGTAAAATTAACGTGACAAGGGATAAATTGTTATTTTTTTTACAAATTTGTTAAAGTTACACTTCATTTATATTCATTACCTACTTGTGACAATTAAAAAACTCTGAATGCAGCCAGAGCGGGACTTGTTCGTGCGTATTAAGGTTTTTAAACATTAAAAATGTGCAGGGTGGTTCTAAAAACTTTTGATATTTTTTTTCTAATTTTTGGTTTAACCGAAAGCGTTTTGTTAACAAAAAATATTGTCAAATAATTATTGATATTCATGGGATTAATAAATTTACCAATTTTCATTTTAATTAAAAAAGAAATAACAGATTTTTGAAATTTTGACTTGAAAAAATCATCCGGAAATAAAACGATCCGTATGACTTGTCCACTCACACAGGCTTGCTTTTCCTGCCGGCCTGTGCAGGCGACGTACACAGGCCAAACCGGAGTGTGTGGGCACCGTTTAAGCGGCCTGCACAGACCAAACCGGAAAGCAAATCTGTGTGTGTGTGAACGGGCCTTTATATTAGATACCATTTTAAATTAAAAATTTGAAAAAATTTGGTCAACTGTTGGACGTTTTTTGTGGTTGTACGCGAAGTGGGACATCGTTCCAAGAATTCATGGGTGGAACGGTTTGATGGAGAAAGCTTATGAAGGCAAAAAAGTTACGGAAAGACGAAAGCGATTTTCCTACCATTCAAAGTTTCGTGCGCTGCAGAGCGAGAACTGTAATTCGTATAAAAGAATTGTTCATAGAAAAAATATAGAGAATTAAAAACTCTACAACTTTTATCCGAACATATTTTTCGATCTAAGTGACATAAAAAGAGATATATGACGAGTATAACAAAAATCGTCTCTTAATTTGTTTAACAAATAGCTTTGTTACTTTTAAACAATAGCAATAAGCCAAAAAAGCTGCTGATACAAGTTTGTAGGGTATTAAATTTGAAACAAAACTGTAGAAAAACTTTTTTTTAAATCCAAAATACGCGAGTTACGCGCGGAAATACTAAGGGACCATTTATGCTAACTCTATAAGAATAAGAACAAGAATAAGCAAAAAAGTTCAAATACCTATACAGAAACCAATTGTACGGTTTCCAAAACGATAAGTATTTCTACTCTTATGGATCCTCGACTAATTTCGACACATTTCGTGATTATCATATAATCTCATGAATTAGTACACCCACTCATTTAATATTGAGATTTAGGCACTTCTGCTTTTTAGTTGTCACTTTCAATCAGATGCGCTGAAGCCACGAGATCACATGCCTGTTTTATACAAGGAGCAAGTTTAGCATGAACCGTGTGTCTACGACAATTCTACGCTTATTCTTGTTTTTATTCTGTGAGAACAGTGAGCATGAACGATCCCTAAAACAATTCTTAAGAACAAGATAGCCGCTTTGCACCACGGACTAGAATTGTGCAAAATGTGTTTGTAGCTCTTTCTTTATAATTAATTAATTATTTTTCAGAACACCCATGTAATGAAATTTAAATGGTTCGTACTATGACCAATTTATTTTGGGCCACCCCCACCCTGTTTTATAGTTTTCATTTAAAAGCTTATTGTGTCGATAAAATCAATGAAATTTTGCTAAACTGGTTCAAACTAAATTTTTATCAAAATCGTTTTTTGTTTGACGGGTGTTACATACAGACAGACGGTCTAAGAATTTTTTTGCGTTGAATCAGGGCCAATCAAAATGTTCATAAATTAAATTTAAATTATTTTTTTAAATAGGGGCAGGTGGGTGAATATCGATCACCTAAGGTATTTTTGGTATAAAATCTATAAATTGACACTATTGAACAGCTTAAAAAAACATTCGCAATCAAATTAGTGAAATTACACTGAACAGTGTGTGAAAATGTGATGGAAAACATCATTAAAAGAGGCCGTATTTGCGTCGCTGACAGAGGTTGCTAGAGGCGGTCATTTGAGCGATATTGTATGCCAAACATAATTCCCAAGTCTATGTCAATAAACAATTTTCGTCAACCCACGCTAATGTTTTTTATTTCGATCAATAATTATTTAAAAAAGAAGTAGTATAGTTTGTTTTAAGATACCCTATACCTACTTAATAAATTATTATTCTTATTCCTCAAATGAAAAATTTGAAAATACGGTACTGTATATTGATGATTAATTGATTACAAAATTTTATTCTTCCTAAAACAGTCATTTTCAAATAGTAAAATTTTACAACGCATGCGATTTCGCTTATTGCGATAAGCGATGTGCATTTTAATCTTATCTAGACCTTAGAAATTAAATTCTAATTTTTAAATATTTTATTCTTTAGTATAATTTTTGACACTGGTGAAGTGACGCGTGTTGTTTTGTTACATGCCATGCCGTTTGAATTTTCGCGAAAAATTTCCATTCGACCCCTTGAAGAAAAATTGTTAAAGGTTAGTTTTCTTTTATTTAATAAGGAAATTGTTTAATTTCATGTGTCACGTCACAGCCTTCTAGATTTATTTATAATTAAATGTTTTCTAAAAACGGATACAAAAGCAGCCATTTTTAATTAGGTAGTAGGTAGATCAAAGTCAGAGGCTATCTTTCCAAATTTGTATTTCAGAATAAACTTGCAATTAACATCGTTACGGGTAACATTCAATAATTAATTCAAAATTTATACCATTAATTTAATTATCAAAGTTTGATATAGGTAACTGTTCCTGGTTTTAATTTTTCGTATTCAAAAACTATCAACTTTTCTCCACCTCCATAAAAGCCTCTAGAGGGTAGATAAATTCATTTTTTTAAACATTGATTTAGAACAAAATTACATTTTTCAAACTGAAGGTTACTAATCGATTTTATTATTGATAATAAATTCTTATATTAAATAAACTAAGGTAGAGAAGAATTTTATTAAATTATTTGTCCTACTAGAACTTTTATAAAGAGGGTAATAATGAAAGGACAGATAATAATACTCGAAATACTTTGCTTTGTTGTGATATTATGAATTGCGATCGCAATCCACCGTAAAATGTTTTGTAAAGGTGTTCTCGAGGATCATGGGCGGAGATTTTTAGCTCATTGACAAAATGTTCTTCATATAATAATATATCGAACCATTTATCAATGCTTGTCAATTTATTTTTTTAAAGTAGAGATGCGAGCTCGAGTTTTGCAAAAACGACTTTTTCCAAAAAATTGCAAAGTCCCATCTCGAGTAATAAATAAAAGTCACGGTTTCGAACCACAAATTTAACAAAGTAAAACCCAACAACATGTTAACAACGTGTTTAGTGACAATTCACAAAAGCAACTTCTTTTGAGAGGCACAAGAGTATAATATGAATGTATAAAAATGCATCATTGTGTGTCACACAATTTTTTTCCACTCGAGTAAATGAATTTTAAGTCACTTCATTCATAAATGCGTTTCTTTTATTTTCTTCTTCTTTAACAAAAATACACGCAATGGAGAAGAATTTGAGGTAATTGTAGTAAATTAGGTATTTTTAAGCTCCATTGACTTTAACTTTTGCTCACGTGTTATAAGTATAAGGAGCAGAGTTTAGGTTAAGGATCTTTTGTGATTTTTCATAATGGGGGCAACGAATAATTTTAATGATAATTTGTTTACGAGTAAAATTGAATTGAGCAAAAGAACGGAATAATTAAAAAAAAACAACGGATGTGGCCGTACGAGGAACTTTTACCCGCGCTAGTCATCTTGTATTTTGTATTTTTACTAGTTAAGATTTAATTTGATATCTTCAGAAAGGTAATTTTAAGACCTTTCAAAATATTGAAAAAAATACAGGGTGTTCCATTTAAATTAAGAAATTTGATCCCATTTCTGGTTAAACCGAAAGTCAAAATATAAAGTGTTTGGTATCGTGTAACAGCTAATTTTACGAGTTTTCAGTTTTGATGACAAAAATCATTGGGTTAAAAGTTAACAATAATTAAGATAAAAAGCTTTTATTAACTGTTGCATTTATTATACTATACATAGGTTCCAAAAATTAAAATGTTAATAAAAAATTAATGATTGAAACTCGCAATTTGTCCGCAAGTTAATAATATATCGTCAGCTCTACAATAGAAGCGGCAATTATCGGGTTCTCCGGTCCAGAAGGGCTCTCCATGTCCTGAGCAATCACATTCTGCAGCGTGTGTATCGGCACACCCGGCACTTACGTAAAGCACCATCATGCAAATAGCAACAACAAATAATAACAATTTCATTTTTCTAAAACAAAATTAACTATTAATCAACCCTTAATTACAAAATAATATTTCCAAAGCCTCCTTTGTTATTAGAAAAAATTAAATTATTTACTTACAAAAACGTTTAGAGAAGAAGCACTGGAAACTGGCGAGTACAACTATAAATTTTACTTCAGTGGAGATGATTATATTTAAAATCTATAGCCTTGACTTTGACACTTTATTAACCACGCTAATAAAAAGTGTTTGGTATCGTGTAATAGCTAATTTTACGAGCCTTCATAATCTTTAAAAATATACAGGGTGTTCCTAAAAAGTTTAATATTTTTGTAATTTCCGGTTTAACCGGAAGCGTTTTGACATTCAAAAAATCATTACTCCGAATCTGCTCCAGCGATTTTGATAAAAATATATATTTCTATAGAGAATTACGTTGTCTGTAGCATATCAAAAAAATATGGCAGAGGAAATTTAAAAAAATCCATTTCAAAATTTTGGTTCCTCTTAAAGGTAAGCAATTTTGAACAATTTTAAAAATCGATTTAGTTAGGAGGAACACCTTATATTTTGGCTGTACAATGCCGTTTTGAAATTTTTATAATCACTGGCCATGTTATAATGGAAAAACCAAAAAATGGGATAACCGTTTTATTCGCCGTCAATTAGGGCTTAGATGTACTGCCACGTAAAAATGATTTTGACCCAAATATGCAAATATTCGCCCAAAATAACCACCTTATTTTTGGACACCTTGTATAAATTTCTTATTATTTGAAAGTGGCTAAAATCAAATTTCATCAAAATCGCTTCAGTAGTTTTTGCTCCAGAGGGTTACGGACGTACATACATAGAAGTCTCACGTTATAAGAAAATAATTCCGGTGCAAGTCGAACATATAATCGAAGATATCAGTGGCGTGTACTTGATTATCTGCTATACCTAAATATTATTTTATCCATGACAGTCTAATAATGCGCTACTGATCAAGATCAAATGTAGCGTCATGTATTTATTACCCTTTCTACAATTCCGAAGGAGTGTGTATTATTTTCTTATAACATGAGACACCTACATACGAACATTTTAATTCAAAAAATCGAAATTTTTTTTGCATTCTTGAAATCAGGGGGCATAAAACGTCGAGAAATGCAATTAAACTTTTTTTTGGTTTTTTTCTGGAATATATCTTCTTGGAAAAGGTTAAAAACATGATTTGGAGCATTACCTACTATGGGAGACAAAATTAAAAAACTTAAAAAAGCATAATTTTGCCAACCTCGGAGACCACGTTTATACATTCATGGTTAATCACGATTTATTTTGACACGATAAAAATGATAATTAAACCTGGGATGGCTTTCCTTTTTCTAAGGGTAATTTCTATAATAAAGCAACGTATCAAATTATTTTCTTCTTCACCGGTCTCTAATAATACTTGAATTTTTATCCACAAACACGTTTAATAAAGTTTAATGTAAATTTGTCGTTATTATAATTACTAAAAGGGCAGTAGGTATACCTGAATAAATCCATTCAACAGGGTGTTTCATCATAATCACAAGCACAAGCCCGTCAACAAATTCGAGTAATTTGTCATGGTTTGTCATTGTTATATAAACTTTTGTTACCTTTAATCGAATCTAAAAAAAACTTTCGTCAATTGAAATTAGCAACTTTTTAAAAACGCCCATTTTTTGCCCTCGTCTCTAAAGGGTTTCGATTCAACTAAACAACTCGAGCCTTTAATTAAAAAAATGTAAAAAAATTAGCTATAAATTAAATTACGGTGTGTTAATTAACTAAATTTGTTTTTATATTCTCATAGGGACGAATTTAAAAATTATTATTGTGTTTAAAGTGCCATAACATCCCTTACGATGTGTTTGGCAATAATTTATTTTTTAAACAATATAAAATAATTGTGAGCTATGTATGTTTTGTAGTTTAACTACTAGTATTGTCTATGATTATTAAAAGACCTCAAATTGATTTATTTACTTACCTAATTCGACATAGGTGTACTTTAAGGGACCTAATTTACATAAACTCATATGCTAATCATTACAAGTTGGCGCTGCGCTGTATCAATTTAACTAAACACACTCAACAAGAGGATTTAACGAAGACTCAAATTTTTTTAAACGTAATTTTTTATTTGAGTTTTGTCGATTTTTGCCATTTAAAAATTGTTAATTTTTTTGCCAAACATTGCTAATTTTATCGATTAAAAAAAGCAGTTAATTAATCCGATTATTTAAACTTCGTCGGATTTGATTTGTTAATTTAGTGTGTTACTTTATGCACACAATGTATAAAACGAAAATTTGTTCATTTAAATTATAACATTACGAGATAAAATTAAATTTAATCTTATTAAAATAATTTTATCACAACCCCCAACTTGTTTAATTAATTATTATTAGAATAATTAATTATAAGTTTAGGGGTCGCTACAAATTGCAATTAAGGACACTCAAGTGATATTGTTTTAAGTTTATTATGTTAAGGGTATAATCAAAAAAGCTTCAAGAAAACGCTTCCTATTTAGACCGCGCCTTTTTAAATTTTAAAGAGTTTTTGCCAATATTTACATATTCGTTTAAGGCCTAAGTTATTTTTAATTTTGATATGATATTTAATTAAAAAGTTTTTATACTTAAAGTTGAAAGTTCGAATCTAAATTATGCATAATCTTTAACTTTACATCCATCGATACAGGGCTGGCTTATGCATAAAGCGCATGAAGCGCGTTCTTCAGGGCCCGGTGTTGAGAAGGACGCGGAGGAAAGGAAAAAACTTAAAAAACCTGTAGGATTGAACTCGAAAACGGTGGGTACTAGGGAAAAATTGCTTTTAGTAAAATGAAAGTTTATATTTCCTTACAATTTCCTACATCAAGAATGTTCCTATTTATTTTTTCTCTAGTCCTCATAGTTTTCGAGATATCTGCTCGTAAAAATCGTTAATGTATGAAAAAAAAATTTTCCTCATATGAAAAAATAAAGGAAATTTAATGTTATACAACTTCTTTTTTGAACACTTTTACTGTTAATCAAAAGGCTGAGGTGCTAGAGGCAAAACCGTCTGGAAAAACGCGAGGAAAAATTTTTTTTTATTTAAAATTTAAAAACATTAACAATTTTTGCGCGCAAATATCTCGAAAACTAAAGGAACAGAGAAAAAATTAATGCAAACAATCTTGTAGGAAATTGCATAAGCTTTCATTTTGCTAAGAATAATTTTTTCCCTAGGATCCACTATTTTTGAGATATTAGGTGAAAACTCCCACAACAAAACTTTTTCACCCCCTCCCTCCGTTAGTCATGTAGCTAGGACCGGAAACTTTTAGTATTTTAATTTTTTGCCTCCTAACTAATCCAAACACATTCCTGAAAAAAATTTATACCCTCATCCATGTTCTTTAGTTGTAACATCTAAGTAGTAGACTACAGTGCATTTTTGGAGAGGCCCCAAAATAATTAGCGTCCCAGACCCCAACGTTTATTGATTCGGCCCGTAAAAATTAACAAGCCATTATTTGGACACCCTGTATGATAAACCTAAAATTTTGTGCTTAGTAACCATGGAAGGCCCTTGTATAAAATGTTACAACTAATCTACTCTTTGTAATCTTTTTGTTAAGGGCTCTCAAAATTTTCTGCAGAAATTCTCTAGATTTTATCTCTTGAGCCTCTCTCTATTAAAAGTAACCACTGAAAATTTATGTAAATTAATGCAACCATTATTTATATTTTAATAATTATAATGAAGTGGTGTGAATGCTCGTATAAGTTCATTTGATTAGTGTCATAATAAAATTGCACTTTGTTAGCAGCTGTTAGGTTTTTGGTTTTATATTATACCCACTACGTTATGTAGCAGATCGCTTTAAATGCCACATCAGGAATTTTAATGAAGGGCCTTTTTGCATCAACACTATTAGGTCCTCCCGTATTTTTCTTTTTTTTATATATTATCTTCGCTTAATGTGACATAAAAAATCGACTAAATTTATTGTGTCACTTTAATTTATCCTCATCAGTTTAGAAAGAAGGCTGTGTAAATTACAAGGACGTGCTTTCAGGACGATGATATTAAATTAAGGGATTTTTTTGTGTAAATAACACTAGGGATGTTTCGTTAAGCTATAATTCATATTTTTGTATCATTAGGTAAACTCAAAAAAAACTAATGATTAATTAAAATTAGTTAAATTTGATACTTGAGTTTAGGGTCGAATTTTGGGGTCAAAACTTTTTTTTAAAAGTCGTATAAGGTTTAATTATACAAGGTGCTTGTGCAATTTGTGTAATTTCCTCATGAAATTTTTAATCATTAATTTATAGCCGTTTCAAACGTCATTGATTTAAATTAAACGTTGATCAATGAAAATACCAATTTATCGAGATGGCTGTTGAATAATTATTTTACCATCATTAATTTTGCATTTTGTTTCTAAATTAAAATTAATTGTTTTAACGTGTCATAGCCAGCTAACTAATTGTAAGTACTTACGATTAATTTCTTAATTTTTAAAATTTTAATTAATATGTCATAAAATAACAAATAACTTATTGTGGAGATTTGACATCGTTAAATATTTCCGTAATGTTCTGGATTTGGATCGTCATCTACAATAATAATACATTGACGTGATTCATTGAAGCGACCATCTTTGATAGCTCTCTAGCCTTAAGGAGCACACCTTAACCCTGGAAAGGCCACGATTTGAAACGACCAAGAACTACCATTGGGATCCGTTAGACCCCAATTAGTAGAGTTAGAAATGCCAAAACTATGACTTTTTTTTTAATTTTTATGGTGGCGTTGAGATATTTAAAGCTTCAATAATAATTTTATAACAATAAATAAAACAATTATATACAATTTCCATACAAAATAATAAAATTTAACGAGCCTTGCAGATGTACTTTTTACAGTTTAGGAAAAAATTTATCTTTTTCATCTAATTGATAAATTTAATATCAGGGTCCTAAAATATTTGAAATAATAAGGTTTTTAATCTTTTTAAAAAATAAAAAAAAAAAGTTTTTTATTTTTTGGGCCCTAGGCTAGGGCCCGCGTAATCGATGTCTGAGCCGCCCGTTAATAACGACAAAATGATATTAGAATCAAAAATTACAAGAGTAATGCTAAATTACAAAAAAAAGTCTGCATTGATTTACTTGACGAAAAAGGCATTTGAGGTCTAAAAGCCCCCACCGGGAGTAACGCAAAATCATCGTTTTTCTACAAATTCGAAATATAACTAAAAAAAGTTTTTACATTTTCAAAATCTATATTAAAAGTTAGGAAAAGTCACCGAAGAGCACGACCGAAATTCGAAAATTTAGTATAGAAAAAATGAAATGGGGTCTAAAAGACCCCACTGGCTTTTCTAGGGTTAAGGAGCATAATCTAAAATTATTTTTATCTCCATATCAGGGTGGTGTATACCGCTAGGAATATTTTTAAATTTTTGTAATTGGAACACCCTGTATATTTTGATATATTTTGACATATTTTGACTTGTCTAAGTCGCTTACATGTTCATATTAATTTTATTTAATTTTTTATTTATAGGGTGTTCCTTAAAGCGACTCAAATTTACTCATTTTCAAATGATTATAACTCGTCATTTTTAAATGGAACACCCTCTATATTTTTCTATATTTTGAATTGTCATGAAGTTCCCTACATATCCACATTAATTTTTTTTAATTTATCGACGGTGTTGCCAAATTATTAATTTTTTCTCTAAAAATGCCCGTAACACGCGTTACTTTATAAAATCGTACTAAGGCCGTTGTTCAAGGAATATCAACCAAATTTTTTTCTTAGTTAGTTATGACCATCTTCTATGCTTTGAAATAAAAAAATTAGATTAAATTTTATAGGGTGTTCCTCGGGGGGTTCCTTAAAGCGACCCAAATTTACTTATTTTCAAATGATTATAACTCGTTATTTTAAAATGGAACATCCTGTATATTTTTATATATATTGAATTGTCATGAAGTCCTCTACATGCCCATATCAAATTTTTTTGATTTATCGGCGCTGTTGCCAATTTATTAATTTTTTCTCTAAAAATACCCGTAACACGCGTTACTTTATAAAATCGTACTAAGGCCGTTGTTCAAGGAATATGAACCAAATGTTTTTCTTTGGTAGTTATGACCATCCTCTATGATTTGAAATTTAAAAAAATTGGATTAAATTGTCTAGGGTGCTCTTCGAGGGATTCCTTCAAACGGCCCAAATTTACTTATTTTCAAATTATTATAACTCGTTATTTTCAAATGGAACACCCTGTATATTTTTCTATATTTTGACTTGTCATGAAGTTGCCCATATGTCTTATTAAAAATTTTTTAATTTTTCGCGGTGTTGCCAAATTATTAATTTTTTTTTCCAAAAATGCATCCATGACCATCCTCTATGATTTGAAATTTAAAAAAATTAGATTAAACTGTATAGGGTGTTTTTATATATATTGAATTGTCATGAAGTCCTCTACATGCCCATATTAATTTTTTTGATTTATCGGCGCTGTTGCCAATTTATTAATTTTTTCTCTAAAAATAATGCTCGTAACACGCGTTACTTTATAAAATCGTACTACGGCCCTTGTTCAAGGAATATGAAGCAAATGTTTTTCCTTTGTTGGACCATCCTCTATGATTTGAAATTTAAAAAAATTGGATTAAATTGTATAGGGTGCGCTCCTCGGGGGATTCCTTAAAACTGCCCAAATTTACTTATTTTCAAATTATTATAACTCGTTATTTTCAAATGGAACACTCTGTATATTTTTCTATATTTTGACTTGTCATGAAGTTGCCCACATGTCTAATTAAAAAAATTTTAATTTTTCGCGGTGTTGCCAAATTATTAATTTTTTTTTCCAAAAATGCATCCATTTTTTAAGTTTGGGGCCCATGATCGACTTACTATAAATCTCTACTTACCAACTCGCGTGTGTCTCGTGGGCTTGGGCTGGCATCAAAGAGTCAACTCGATATTAAAGCCCTCGATTTTAAGCTCAGAGAAGGGTCAGACGATGTAATAATTTTACATTTTGGCATTTGATTTGTTCTCCCTAAAAATCAAACAAAAACTTTAATAGTGCCCTAGATATATTTAAAACCAAATAAAACATTAATTAATCCCAATTATTAGATTTCCGTAAATCGATACAAATACAAATTTTAATTCACATTTTAATTCGCGATTATAAAAGCAATTAACCCTTCCATGCACTTTTCACATTTGGTAACGATTTTTAATTATAAAAACAAAGCTCATAAAATGTTTTAAACAAAGTTATTTTAAATGGCCATTAAAGCACCAAAGAGTACTTTTTTTTTAAATTTAATAACACAAAAAGTTCAGATTCGCATGTATAGAGAAAAACTATTGCATTTTTAGGGTTAACTGTTTTATTAAGTACAAATGTATTATGTTGTAACACAATGGGACTACAATTACAATTACTCTTTTGAAATTGTATAGAAATATAAGAGTTGGAAAAATGCTAAAAAATGTTGTATAGAATATGTGGTTAAGGCCTTGTCAAACGATATCATCGTTGTCATTGTGAATCCTTAGAGGACAACGTTTCTCTCTCCATCACTACTAACCCATAATGTTTATTATTCTCATCCCGAACTTTTTAAGGGGGTTGAAGTTTCGAACGTGTGTTAAATAAAACGCTTAACAATTTCACAAATAATTTCCGTTATTAAAAGTCCATTTACCACAAAAGTAAATTGAATTAAATAAAAACTTTTTTCAATATTTCAAATGTATTAGTTTTAGTACTTTTGGGAAACTAAAAGAAGTAGAAGCAAATATTTATTCAGGACAAAAATGTCGATTTCCTTCGGTCAAAAAAGAAGCTACAAATCTTTTAAAAAGGATTTTACTTGTTTTAGAAAAATGTCGGATCTGCTTCACTATTTTAAAAAAAAGTTTGATTTTTTTTAATTAAAATACATAATTCCATTATTTTGTTTTTTTGTGTGTGGTGCGTCGGTCTGGCGAACTTAGTAAATTGTTCCCAATTTTGGTAAATTATAATGAACTAATCTACTTGTAACAAACACACGGTACACCCACGGGAATGAAAACTCAATTAAATCGCATGTTTTGTTAATTTTTACTTTCCTAAATTGTAAAACCTTTTAAGAATTAAATTATAAACAAAAATGATTTGAAAATTGCATAATTTGCTTAATGCAGCAATTTTTTGTAACGTGGACGCATAATTTGTAAAACTTAATTTCATTCTGACTTTTATACATATACGGGGTGAGTGTCGATGGATGTCCCAAAAAATTTTATTTTACAGTTATCTTATAATTTTGAGCAAATTCAATCCAAGTTAGTTGTTATACACCATCCACCGACGAGATGCAGCTAAGCCACTCCCAAACAAAGCACGATATTTGAATAGAAATTTTCTATTGGTCGAATTTTGAAAGTCCGATTTACAACACTCACACAAGAATTGACATGCGTCAACTTTAATTGACAGAAATTTGTAAGGAGTGGCTTAGTTGCATCTAGTCTGTGAACACTGTGTAGAAGCTTACGACGAGCGTTATGCATCATTTATGCATTTTATAAAGAAGCTTGGTTTATCAGCGTAGAAAATGTAGTCGATAATAATAATTGGGGGTTGCTTTCTACAAAATTCATTCTCTGCAAACCTCTTAAATATCATATGCTAATGAAAAGTTCTTAAAATTCTCTTTCTCAAGAAGACTTAGCCAACTTGTTTGAATAATCATCTGATGCGTAATTCGGGCCTTAGAGGCTTTTTAAAATTTACAATCTATAGGAATAATCGTCACAATTTCATATAATTCGAGAAAATTTTTTATTTATAATTTATAAAGTCAACACCCTAAAATAAGCTGTAGGAACACATGGTGAACAATTATTATTACTGATGGTTCATCCCCAAAGCTTTGAATATACAGGGTGGTTGATTTTTTACTGTCCAGCTAATATCTGCTGAAATATTGAAGATACTTAAAAAAGTTAAATTAGAAACTTTTCAAACAACACCTCATCTACAAAATAGCGCGAACAAGTTTTTTCCATAGCCTACTTGTTTGGCGGGAAAATATGTAACTTTGGTTTTTTAAATAGAACACTTTGTATATTTTTAGAGAATCGTATTCTAAATCAATTTCTCTTTACAACGATGTGTTTACAAGTACCATTTTGCTTTCTAATAATTATGCCCAATATTTCAAAAAAAGGAACAATATGAGGGTTGTAGTAACTCTTGATTAACATTAATTTATTTACTTTTTAACAAACACGTAATGTATTATGATGATTGTTCAGATTGTCCACCATTGAATTCATCAATTTTTGGCCCTCTTTGACTATGTTTTCTGCAACACTCATCTTAAAAATTGTTTAAATAATGGAAATAATTAGAAAGCAAAATGGTACTTGTGATACATCGTTGTAAAGAGAAATTGATTTAGAATACGATTCTGTAAAAATATACAGGGTGTTCTATTTAAAAAACCAAAGTTACATATTTTCCCGCCAAACAAGTAGGCCATGGAAAAAAATTGTTTGCGCTATTTTGTAGATGAGGTGTTGTTTGAAAAGTTTCTAATTTAACTTTTTTAAATATCTTCAATATTTCAGCAGATATTAGCTGGACAGTAAAAAATCAACCACCCTGTATAATCGTCATGGCAATACGATTGATTTGAAACTTTGAAATTTCAAAAGCTATATTTTACAGATTTTCCCGATGTGAGAAAATTGATATAGCAACAAAAGGAAGCACAAAAAGGGAAATTTTTTGCTCAAATAAAAATAAGATCGCGTTGTGGTGTAAAAAATGTTAAAACAATTTTCAAGTTTACAAACGTAATATATCGAATAGAGCATAAAAAAATTATTATTTTAAAATTGCTTTTCTTTTTTAGTAATTGTATTTACATTTTGAATGCATAAGAAGGAGCGTTTCATTATTTATTCATTAGAGTAAGAACCGCGAAAGATGTGCAAGAGTTCTTTACACATCAAACGCATGTTGTACCTATTCGGTATAAAAAGTGCTAAAAAATGAATATTGTATGAATGCATGTCACATTTCCAACGAGAAAAAAAATAATAAGAATATTTTGTAAATTTTTCTTCTTGTTACAATTTTTAAGGTATGAATTTAAAATGATAACCGTTATGAATGCATAATTTACTTTTCATCATTCCTCCGTCCTCTTGTATTCTTCTTCTCTTTTCGAGAGCTCTTATAGTTCTTAAAACTTCGTATACCTGCTTTGTTATTGTTGTAGTGACTTGGATTGAAAAGTTGAAAAACGCGACGTGCGTTGTTGTCGTTTGACAAATTACACTAAATTATGTTCACTTTGAGGATTCAAATGTGTAATTATATGAGCGAGTGATTTTTAAATTAAAAACTAAAGGATATAATGAAAGTTACACGGCCCTTGTAACGGCTTTGTTTGACTGCATAAATATTCTATTGAAGGTAATCGTTTACTGACAGGTACTTAAGTGACATATTGTAAAAATCGTGAGATCTCCTCTATGCTTCGTGTATAAGGGTGTATTCTATTATTATACAATATAAGTACAAGTACTTGTATTATTTTTTTAAATGTATAACTAAATTTATAAAAGACGAAAAAAAAAGGGACGAACAGTGGAAAATTATTAATCAAATAACAACTAAAGTCATTTGTTTTCATTTTGCGCTCACTTTATTTCTTTATTTCGCCCTAAAAAATATATCAAGTTCACGCTTTCTTAAACCCTTTTAAAACAAAATTTTTTTTTCTCATCATTAAATTTTGTTTTATTTTATTAGATTTTGAAGAGGATTTTTATATAAAAAATAAGTAAACATTGTCAACAAAAATCTCGAAAGTGAATTTTAAAATTCAAATTTCGTGCACGGGAACACGGGGTGAAAAAAAAGTTTCGATTTATTTTTAAAGCACACATTGAAAAATCTCTCTCGTATCTAATTTCGGTAATATAAATTACCGTACAACCCCCAACTATTACGTGTCCATTAAGAATTTTCTTGAAAAAGTTGTGCCATATCACACTTTTGTAAGGAAAATTGAGTGTCTTAAAATTTATTACTCTATCTATCGTTTGGCATTGATTCGAAAATACTTTTATATGTATGAAGCTTCGGAGATTCGATGGTGAAAATTTAAAGTTGTATTGCGTTTGTAACTCGAAACGTCGCTACGCTACAATGGCTCTTCTTACAGCATTCGAGAGTTTTGCTTGGTTCTTTGTTGTTGCGAAACTATGATTAGTTTACTCTGCCAGTGCCAGATTAAGGCTAATTTATTGTTTTTTACACTTGACAGCCATTGTAGCCGTCTTTTGTTTTAACTCTATGAAATAAATGAGAAAATAGCGACAGAGTCCATGCGACTTCACCCTACCGTTCTTATTTCATTTCCAAATCAAAAATATTTTTTTTATCTTCGTCACTACATTTTTCAAATATGTCGCACTGGCAATGTGTGCATGAAATATTATATCTCTATAATCCTCCTGGTGCGACACCGCTTAAAAAAGTTTTTTTATTCGTTTCTGTCAAAAAGTAACATGGAGAAATATTAAGAAATTTACTTAGTGCTATGACAACTATAACCTATAACTCCACATTTCTTTTTTTGTGCTTTAACTTCTATGCTAACATGCTAAAGGCACGGATTTCCAAGTAAATACCCCGTTTTGGGATATTCTGTGTTTCTAGAATAATTATATTATAATAAAGTAGGCAAGTAAAACGATTACCTACATACAGGGTAACCTCTGGATCATAGAGATTTAATTTGTGAAAATTATATTTGACTGATTTGCATCCAAAAGCATCCAAAATTGGTTTTGTTTACTGATTGACATACAGCATTTTTTGCTCTAAAACTTCTATTTGAAGATTTCTTTTCTAAACTAAATTGGGAAGCAGAAAATCACGAAAGTATGATTTTATATGTTAAATCCCCATGATTGAGAATTCTAGACACCACCCTGTATTTCAAATGAATAAGTAACGAAACAAAAGCATACGTTTGCCAACTTGAGACAACGCAGAGGAATACTTGATAACTGTCTGTTATTTTAGGTAATCAATCACAAAACTTGCGTCTTGGAAATTTCAACAAACATGAAATTGTCTTTTAATAGTTTATAAATAATTATCTCCTACAGCATACATATACGTGTGTTCTTTGATATATGATTTTTGGGAACCATGTCTAAAAGAAACGTTGTTTGATTGCTAAAAGAACAAGTTCAAAAATTAAGATCATGTGTAGCTTGGAAGCCCAGATTTTGCATTCTAACATCACAATATTATTTTAAGACAAATCTAAAGGTCTCTTGAGGAATTTATATAATTTTGGAAATGGCTTCATCCTTAAGCATTAGGTACGGGAAAAATAATAAAAAACCCCCAACAAATAATAAAGATCACCCCCTCATTTTCAGTTTTTAAAAATTCATTAGTTTAAGGAAGGATTCAACAAAAGTACTTCTTGAGCTAAAAAAGGCCTTTATTTCTAAATTATGGAACTTATTTTTGATTTATATTCTGATTTTTGGACTTTTTTTGTAACAGCAATTTTTCTATCTTAATTGGTCGAAACCATTCCTGTGAGTGTGTGTATAAAATGTCTCAATTCAATTTTGACGGGAAGGCACTTATTCTTGGAGTTTAGTGTAAAATTTTGACTTTTTCAAGTTTCCGTTTCACTTTTTAACTTTTTTTTTAATAACTTTGCTTGTGTTGGTGGGATCCAGACCAAAAAAATTTCGTTTTGTTTGTAATGAATCTCTCTTTAAAACTGCCTGTGTTAAAATAATTTATATTAATTTCCTAACCTAAAAAAATTCAAAACTGCTTTCATTGGTGGGTCGTAGTTTTTTTGTAGAGAACTTGAGTAATAATTAATGTTATGGTATGAAACTTTAGGAAATTTTAGCTGATATAATAACAAATCTATATTGCAAGTTTGGTCCAAAAATATTAAGAACAACGGCTAAAATTTGCATTTTGGTTAAAATTTTCTTTTTCATATTTGTTGTGAGCAATTTGTGGTATCGCAATAATTTTCCCTTGAAATGTAGGAAATTTAATGCTCTTTCAGATTAAAACAAAAACATTCACATCGGATCGCTTTTTCTTCCAATTTCTTTAAAAATTTTTCAACTGTTTGCCCACAAAACCGATTTTAGTGGTCGAAATTTTCTTTTTCTTTTACGTATTTTTAAAAATTAATTATAATAATCTCCTATAAACTATTTTTGAGCATTACAAGTGGTTTTAGGGTGGTTTTACAAAATCCTTTTGTACTTTAGTTTTCTACGAAGATAATCACATTTTCAATTTCATTAAGAGGGTAGGGTGTTCCAAGAGAGATTAATTATTAATGTGAGTATTTTTTAAGGGTTCGAAAAAAGTGCCTCTTTAGCTAAAGAAGGGGCCCTTCTTTCAATATTCTGGAACATCGACTTATTTTTGATTTATCTTCAAGTTCTTTTGTACCATTAATTTTCTACGAAGATAGTCACAAGATGATCACATTTTCAATTTAATTAACAGGGTGTTTCAAGGGAAATTATTTATTGATGTGAGTTATTTTTTAAAATTATTTTAAGGGTTCGAAAGAAGTGCATCTTCAGTTAAAAAGGACCCTTCTTTCTATGTTCTAGAACCTCAGCTTATTTTTGATTTATTTTCAAATCCTTTTGTACCATTAATTTTTTACGAATATAGTCGCTAGATAATCACATTTTCAATTTAATTAAGGGGGTGTTTTAAGAAAAATTAATTATTAACGTAGGGAACTATTTTATTTAAATTAGGTATATTAACTGTTCGAAAGACGTGCTTCATCATCTAATTAAAGGTCTAAATCTAAATGACCTTTGACCTAATTCGCCTTGATTCAAAACAATATTAAATATGATAAACGTTTCGATAAAGGGATATCGTCTATTTCAAAAAAAGCTTTTGTACAGAAAACAATCCCCTCAATTTAATTTAAATTTAACAATAACTTTAGATGTAATCGTTAAAAATAAATAGTGTTAATAGTCGCCTAAATCGATGTTAAGTGACCTTTTAAAACGACTGTCATCTTTTTTCTATATGTTAGATATTATATTAACTATTGTGTAGCATATATTTGGTATTATAATAATTTCGAGGGACGCACATTTTAAAATTGTATGGCAAATATCGAGTTACCAAGGGTTCACACAGCAAGCTGTCGGTGTTTCGTATGAAATGTGTACTTTGAAAGTAATTATAGTTATTATAGATAGAAGTTGTTTAATTGCTTCGTTGATTTTAGATAAGATAAATCCAAAATATATGCTAACATCGTAATATTTAATAGTAGGAGGAAAGTATGAGATGTAAGGGGGATGATTCGCGATTGTAAAGCTTTAAACTTTTCACATATCTCAATAATTTTTTTTATTATTCGTGCTTCGGTTTCTTATTGTAAAAAAAGATTTTTCACAATAGTTTACGAATATCGAACTCAATCGGAAAATGTTGTTTGTAAATATTTATTAGTAAACAAAATGTTTACAAAAGTTGATTTTAAAAGATAGAATTCGAAATTTTATTTCATCATATTCTTTATCCCTCGACATGTACAAATAAATTCAGTTTATTTACTCTTTGATGATGGTTACAACTAAATTAAATTTATTAAATTTTTTTCCAAACAAATGAATTATTTTTCGGGTATTTGAACAATTTTTTTCGGTATTGTTTTCTTATTCAATTTAAAAAAAAAGGTTTTTATTTAGTTTTGTTGAAGCAGAAGCGTAACTAGCATTGAACAAAGCGTTTGGGCCCACGACCAAGGCCCACGATTTATATTGGCCATTAAAATTCGCTTTGCTAATTTAATTTTTAATAAAATTAAAATCAAATATTTGTTTAAAAAAAATAAGTGAAAAGAGTAGAGAAGATGACGCACAATAAACAGCCTTGTTAAAAACTCCAATCTGGTCCCTTTGAATACGCCACTGACGGAAAGTCTTTAAAAGAGTGAAATGTTTGGAAATTTGTGAAATCCGATTAGGAAGATTCTTTCATATTTTTCATCTTTATGTTTTTGGTTTAATAAAACTTTTACACCTAAATCATTTTGCGCGATTCCACACAAACCACAAAATGTCAGTTGATACTTAAATTTAATATTATTTCGGTTAACTAATATTTTACGCTTCTGTTTAGAAAACCACTTTATTTTAATAGGGAAAAGTTTGGCTTTCTCTAAAATAAAATAATTAAAATTTGAAATATATTTTTAAGTGCTTGTCTAAATTTAATTCCTTCGTTTAGCTTTATGAATTGAAATGGCCACGTTCCACAACAATAGTTTGTGTGCTAACATTAACTTATCATTTTGGCATTAAACAACTGACATTTTTGGATCGTCCTTTTTACGTCCATTCAAAAGAGATCCATTTAACACCAGGAAATGGATTTTAATTTCTAATGTAGATCTGTTTTCTTCTTTGAATACAAAAATGACTTGCAAATTCTATTATTACGAGCTACAAACGTAGAAATATGTTTATTTTCATATACCGGGTGTGGAATGACTTTTCATGAATGCTAAAAATCATTGGGGCTAAAGCAAAGCATAAAAATATAAAATATAAATTTTATTAATTTATAACGCTACTTTTTGAACGCTTAATATTGACTGCTCCGGGTAGTGACAGTCGAAGGGTTGTTCCAGGTTCGAGGAGAAGAAGAATTTTACCTTTGATATACCTTTACCTGCGGTCTTTTCTTTAACAGACTCGGGCGCCACCTCAAATGAGGAAATTATAAAGTTTGAATGATAAAAGTTTATTTATCACCAGCTGCGGATTAAATACAAACAGAAATAGCAATACTTACAGACTTAAAACTAATTAAAAATAAACTATAAAAATAAAATAAAATAAAGTACCCAAAGCAAATTAACATATAAACAAACAATAAACAGATAGAACAAAAGATTATATTACCAACCAGTAGCTAGACCAAGGATAAAGAGTTACGCGTGATGTTTCCCGGTGTTAAAACGCTCGCTGTGTTTTTCCTGCCTGCAGTCGGTACCCCCTACCAGTCAGCAGTCGAGCGGAGTGAAACGTTTGTGGAAGAGAGACCTTAATTATGGCGTACTCCTAGACCTATGACCAAGGATCCGATCTGGTCTCGGCAGCACATCAAACTAAGGAAAATCTCCTTCGACGCTCTGAGAGAGATGCCCCGGACACACGAGGAATCTTTGGCAGGTGAACCCGTCCTCCGTCCAGCTATGACCGTCTTAATTGCGATCGCCAGGGATTAGCCCAGTCAATGTCCCGAAAGACAATTGAAAGCGCCTATTGCTTGCCTATGACCGACTTAATCGCGATCGACCGCAATAGAGGAACACACGCTAGTGCCAATAATAGATTCCAGGTGAGAACGGTGCAGGCCAACAGAACGATCGGACAGCGGTAACAGCGGTAGCAGCGGCAGAAGACAGCGGTGGGCAGCGACAACAGGCAGTCGAACGGAAGCAGCGGCGGCGGTGATGATGACGGCGGCGGTATCTGTAAACAGATTTCCGTACAAGACGGCTAGTATAGCGGTTGGACCGTTATACTGAAGAAAGATGTTCGATTAGTGTAAAACTAACCTACTGGTCTGTTCTTGCTCTTCTGGACCAGAGGTTCCCTTTATATTTGGTGTTAGCTACTGTTTGACGAGGGTGTGCTAATTTGAACGCCCTCTCATATTACAACTTAAAAACTAAACACTTAAAATTAGATCATTGATACACAATATTTGACCCAATATAGTTTTTATTGTTCTTAAAGTAGCCGGATGTAAAACTATTAATTTTTATAGGTTTTTCAACTTATTAATATTTCGGCAGTTGAACTTGAGTAACGTTTGCTCGTAAATATAATTGTTGTTTGACTCATTCTTAAATGCATCACATATTATTAAATTATTAACATGTATTAAAAATTAGGGTGGTAATAAGTTTTTCTGCTTAAAACGTAAAATTTACCACCTTCACAATTTTGTCCCGTTACAAATTGTTGTGTTACATTATATCTTATACCTATACTTTGTTCAGTGAACAGATGCAAGCCACTCCCCACAAATATCTGTCAAATAAGGTTAACGCATGTCAATTCTTATGTGAGTGTCATAAACCGTATTTTCAAAATTCGACCAATAGAAAAATTCTATTTGAATATCGCGCGCTTTTATGGGAGTGGCTTAGCCGCATTTGTTCGTTAAACACAGATTAGTATTAGCGCAATTGAAAAATTAAGAATTGATTTACTGATGTATTAGACCTGCAGCTTGCTTGCTAGTTATTAACATATCACCAATTTTACAAGAAACGCTGCAACAATTGGGTTCTCCGGTTCAAAATAGATGTCCAACTCCTTTTCAATCTTGGTTCAACGTGTTTTTGGGCACACCAGGCACTTTCAACTTACATACAGGTTGAATAGTTCGAGTTAGCACATAGGAAAATAATGAGTGGGAACAAGTACGAAATATTTTTCAATGATTACGAGAGAGAAAGAGTTACTTTTAGATAAAAGGAAGGCGTCAATTGTTAATTTCAAATTTGAAGTACACGCCTGCAATTTTTGATAAGTGATAGGTATTTATTTTTACAATTTATTTTAATTTTATTATTGGTGTTTTATTTTAAAAATGGTTCTTGATTTAAACGAAAATAATTAGATTATGAATTATTGAACGCCTATTTTATATCTAAAAATAACTCTTTCTCTCTCGTAATCATTTAAAAATATTTCGTACTTGTTTCCACTTACTATTTTCGTATGTGCTAACTCGAACTATTCAATCTGTAGAGCAGCGTTAAGCAAATAGTAACAACAAATAATAACAATTGTATTTTCCTAAAAGACATTAATCAATAATCAACCCTTAATAATTATTACAAAAAAAAATTGAAAGTTTTCTTGACGTCAGCAAAAAATTCAATTACTTACGGGTATTTGCTATTTTCTGTGGGCAATGACGTAAGCAAGTGGCTTCTTGTCTGTTGAATTGAGCTCTACCTTGCAGTTAGAAAAAGTAAGTTAAACTTGAAATAACCTTGCCTATAATAATTATTCAGACAATTACATTTATAGATTATTCCACTTATGTTTTAGTGGCTTTTCTTTTCTTATACACACGAAGTTTATAACGATAATTGGTCAAGGTCATACATAATTAGTGCATTAGTAGAACAATTAATTATTTATAACTTCAATATCTCACCTTTATTACGTTAGGTATTAATTTGATGTGTGGAACATGTTTAGGAAACTATTGATTATCTGAAGCCCCATACATACCTACATTAATTGCCAAATAGCGAATGTGTGCTATTTGGCGAACTAGAGTGGTCCCAACGAAAGATGAGCCCACCACCTGACCAAATCTGTTAGGGGCGTGGCTTCAGAGCTCAGTGGCGGATCTAGTTATTTTTCTTTAAAAAAAATTATTTTTTCCTATTATTAAAATGCTTGTAATTATTCTACTTCAACAAAAGTAATGTAATAACAATAACTATACGACGGCGCTGTCTATGTTCGATTCTAAGCAACGACTGGCAACGACAGTGTCGACAGTACAAAACTATTGCGCAACTTTAAAGGTCATCACGTGGTGTACTCATCTTTCCTTGGGACTACTCTACAACTTTTGATTGAGCAATATTTGTCTAAGTTTATCAAAGAGAGCAGAAGTATGATCTGGGTAATTTATATTATCATAGACTTAACATGTAAAATACTACTTCTGAAATTTTCTGCTTCCTTAAACAAAAAATCTTCAAGTAAAAGTTACAGGGCATAAAATGTTGCATCTAAATTAATTATTCAAATTAATTTTAAACGCTTTGATACAGCGATTACAATAGGGACAGAGTAACTCAAGTTACTTATCCAATATCTATAAGAAAAGGCTCATTTGCGACCCGATTATGTTTATTAAGACTTTTCGACTCAATTTTGGGGTCGGACTATACAAGTAACTACTATATCTATAATGACTTATTATGTTTTTAAAATAATTTAAATTTCAAATAGTTTTTGGTACGTAAGATGCAATAACATAACATCCCCTCATTCGTATATCATTTTTCAAAAAAAAATTTAATTTTTCTTAAGTTTATGCAAGTTTCCGTAGGGTAAAGATAGTCTTAGTGCAAAGTTAATCAATAATCAGTAATCACATTTTAAATTTAATTAAGAAAAAATAATTATTTATATGAGTATTTTTTGGCCTTCACCACTTGATGCTAAAAATCATTGTGTCAATAATTAATAATTAAGATAAAAAGCCTTTATTAATTATTGCATTCATTATACATAGTTTAGAAAATTAAAAAATTAATGGTCGCGATCGGTTCAATTATGAATTGAAACTTGCAACTTGTCCACAAGTTAATAATATATCTCCAGCTCTACAAGCGAAGCGACAATTATCGGGTTCTCCAGTCCAGAAGGGCACTCCATGTCCTGAGCAATCACATTCTGCAGAATGTGTATCGGCACACCCGGCACTTACGTAAAGCACCATCATGCAGATAGCAACAACAAATAATAACAATTTCATTTTCCTAAAACAAAATTTAATTTAATCAACCCTGAATTACGAAAAAAAAAATTTCAAAAGTCTTCTTTGTTATTAAAAAAATTAATTTACTTACAAAAACGTTTAGAGAACAGGCACTGGAAACTGTAGAGTAAAACTATAAATTTTAGCTCAGTGGAGATGATTATATTTAAAATCTATAGCCTTGACTCAACAACTTATTGTTTATTAATAATATGTTGTAATAAGTTAAATATTAATAATTATGTAATAGTCAACTTGATAATTATATAAAAAAACCCGCATATTAATTGATTGTACACAATAACACTTTGTTTACATTGTTATTATACCGGATGCGGAATAGTTTTTGGCACATAAGAGGAAATAGCATGTGAAAATATATTTTCCCCATTGACTCCTCGAATCTCTTTAACGGTAAAAATCATTTCTTTTAAACGTGTTGTTTATTTATAACACACGAGATATACAGGGTGATCCAGATCCTATCAGGCGTTTTTTCGAAAGCGATTAGTCGTAGAGAGTTAAGTCAAAAATTTTGATTACAAGAGCCGTAATAAAGAATGAAATGGTGGTATTGTTATTCCGCGTAAGGTCGGCATTCCGAAGAATATGTCTCAGAATGTTAAGAACTCCAGAATTTTAAATGGCAAGATAGGTCGAAAGTGGTATCAATAAAAAGATCTTTAAAAACTGACCAAGTTTTGTAGAGAAAAAATTTGGATTTCATGAACTGCTGCGAAAAACTCTTGGGCATGCCGATCTCTTCTGCGAAATAACAATATCACCATTCCATTCTTTATTACGTTTTTTGTAATCAAAATTTTTGTCCTAACTCTTTCGGACCATCTAATCGTTTTTGAGAAAAAAGCTAAGAACGATAATTGGTCGTAGACAGTTGCGATAAAAAATTTTATTACAAAAGCCTTACTATAGAGAATTGAATGGTGATATTGTTTTTCCGCAGAGAGGTCGGCATGCCTAAGAGTTTTTCTCAGAAGTTCATGAACTCCAGAATTTTGAATGGCAGTAATCATCATATTTTCTCTACAAAACTTGATCAGTTTGTAAAGATCTTTTCATTGATACCACTTTGACAGACTCTTTGGAATGCCGACCTTACAAGGAATAACAATACCACCATTTCATGCTTTATTACTGCTTTTGTAATCAAAATTTTTGACTTAACTCTGTACCTCTGATAACTCTGATACGGGTGCTCTAAATCATCCTATACATATACAGGATAGTTCAAAAGTCGAGCCGGAAAATTAAAGGAATTGTATAGAGAATAGAATTTTTAACAATTTTCCGAGGGGTTATCCACTCTCTGCAGTCACTGTACAAAAATTGAGCTGTCAATGGTAGTCATCTGCAGTCAATGGCAGCCATAGCATATGCAGTCATGGGCAGTCAACTGCAGTCAGTGTACAAATTCAGAACAGTGGTTGACCCCTCGCAATTTTCATAAAAATCTAATTTTCACTTGTTTATTAAATATAAGCGTTTGAAGTTGCTATTTGTACTTGTAAGCCAACAGCTCTTCTTACTACTCAACCTCTGCCTCCAAAATGGATACTTTATCAAAGCCTGGAAGATAGCCAGGGTAGCCTGGATACCCAAAAAAGACTTAGGGAAATATAGGCCTGTTTTCTTGCTCCTTGTGCTGGGTAGGCTCCTAGACAAGTTCACTTCAGCTAGCCTCACACACTTCCTGAAATGCAAACATTTATTGTCAGCAAAACAATTTGACTTTAGAAAAAATCACAACACAATTGAAGCCATCAATGAAATTTATACCATTTTTAACGAACCCAGGTTATCTTAAGGAAGAATCACACCGAACGTTAGCCTCAATGGCCATGGCCAAGCTTTTAATGCGGTCTGGCTACCTCAGATACTTAACAAACTTAATATACTTGGTTGTCCTGCCGATTTATTACGGGTGTCCTAAGCGATCGAACTAAATCCACCAAGGAACCTTTTTCTCTCTCTCTTCAGAGGGTGTCTCCAGGGCTCCAGTCTAGGACCAATTCTCTGGCTTATCATCATAAAGGACTAGTTTAGAGCTTTAGAGGCAGCCAACTAGCCGATGATCAAATACTATATTATATTTTACCGAAAGCAGGGCGAAAATAGAGCAGAATTGGAACCTAGTCTGAAGAGCATGTTTCGACTAGGCCAATGAAGGAAAAGACAAAACGGTAGCCAGTAAAAGACAAAAAAACTAACTGAATTAAAGCACGTTTTGCACACTTAATTAACTTAGATTCCAGTTTGCTATTTCTCCAACACTTGAAAGAAGTCCAGGGCAAAGCAAAAAATTGCACATTTGACCTAATCCGTATCTTTATCAGTAAAGATATCCTTAGGTAGGTACGATACCACTCAATTTGATATGAAAAATTGTTAAAAATTATATTTCCTACAACACAACCCTTTTAACTTTTCGACTCTACCTATAAAACACCCTGCATAGAAAAAAGGATAAAACATCCTGTGTATTGTAAAGTGGCTACTTCTTATGCCATCCGATGTATAACTCAAAATTCATCACAAACTAGTAAATATTCATTAGGTATTTCAAATTATTTCTTCAAAGATCAAGAGCATTTAAAATACTTTTAAAACAAAATTTTACGAATTCTTAAAACTCCTAATTGCTCTCTTTAAGTTTTTCAAACTTCCAACTTCTTAAATTCTTTTAAATAACCTGTCACCTTCTAGAAAACCTATAAAAGAATTTTACTAAGTTATTTTTCAAGCTGAAATTAGAACAGTTTATTAATCACAACTAATCATCATTTCTTGTTTATCTGTACTTATCTATCTAATACAGTAAGTAATACAGTATGGGTCCCGAATGTCACGATAGAGGGTCCTTATTAGTTCAAGGTTTTCGTGAAAGTTGAGAGAAAAAATATTTGGATAGAAGCCTTTATTTCAGCTACTATTTGTCGAATGCGTACGCGCGTACAGCATCCGACAACGTACTGCTACTGCAAGACAGATTTATGTTGGTGAGTGGTGGGAATGCGCAGATACCTAAACTGGTATTTATCCCCACTAACGCAGTAATGAACGTATTTTAATTATTAAAGAGGCGTGACCAAACCTACGCGAACTTATCCCTACCGCTCGTCATCACAGGGATCTGTGTTGCAGTACTCCTGCGCCACTGCTTCGATATCTTCCATCGAAATAGTTCATCAGATTTCAACATAACAAAGCTAGGTTAGGTACTTCTTAAATAAAGCACCCTGTATTATAGACTGTACCGTAATAATAACATTTATTTAAACAATTTTCAATTTAGGCCTATTATTTTGAGACTCCCCCTGTATTAGCCGGTGGCAAAACTCATTCCAAAAACTATGAATATGATTTCAAATTGAATTTATACTCGTATATTTAACAAATCTGCCAATAGATAAAATTACCTTTTATTAGTGCAATTGGTTTTACCTTTTCTTTTGTGGAAATTCCTAATGTTAAAGTCCGATAGTATCAGCTCCTTCGACAAATCTTTCGTTCTTAACTACATTTATCAGGAAACAAACAGTCAATTATTCCACAGAGTAAACCCTTTAAAACTTAGTTTTTTTTCATCTGCTTGTAAATATTATCTAGATCTACTTTATCCGAACTAATTTAATTGAAATCTATCGAGCCGTTAGAGGGTACAAATCTACAAATAAAATAGTAGCAACTATCAATAAAACTCCCTAACCTATCTAGAGAAAATTGGATTTTATGGGTATCAACGAAAAATGGGCCACCCTTAAATTAAATTGAATTAAAATTTATTAGGATACAAAATTTGCCTGTTGGTCCTACGGAAAGGTCCTGTTTTCGTTGACACCTAATATCACGTTATGTTTTGTTCCTTATCGATTCATAAAAGTTATCGACTCCTTCAGATCACTCAGGAGACACGAAATTTTGCATGAGCTTCTGCAGGGTTTAAACCTAAGTGAAAGTTCCATAAACTAAAATTTTATTTTTTTCCTTGGGAAATGGGGTTGCAAAAGTTCGATTTAATCATTTTCGCTCTAATTGTTGTTTGGCTTTTTATCAGAGCTCGTTACTCAAAATTTGAAATATTTGACTTTGAACTTGCAACTTGCTGCAGTAAAGTAAACGACCGCCTCTGTTGGTTTTAAATAAAACAAAAACGAATAATTTTGCGGCGACTTTAATCGCATTTTCAAGTGTTGGTCGTCCAAACGACTAATTAAGTTGTATTAATTTTAATTAATAACAAAGTGTTTGGTAACAAAACAAAGACAACAACGTGTATAAATTACGAGCCCCTAAATTAAGGCATTTATATTCATTTCTGTTAAATTTCAAATAAGCAACGCGTGGACTAAATTTTCACCTGCTGAAAACGGAGACACAGCTATTACTTTTGTAATTGCTTCAACATGATGTTCAATTTTTGTTTCAAAATTAAATTATACATGCCTAATGTTTTTTTATAAAATTTTAAATTTCATCCCGATTCGGCAGCTAGTTTTTGCGCACCCCAAACGAAAAAGAATCTACTCTTTTATTAATGTTATACGATTTCCTTTCACTAAATCTTTTCGAGATCTACTTAACATTTGAAGTAGATACCGAATCGAATTGGAATGTGGTGTGGTGATTATTTCAAATTCTTAAAGATAAAAATCTCCGAACTCTTTCGGCATCTCATACTTGAATTACACTTAAATCTCCCTTTTTTACGCTACAATTATTTGCAATTGTTTGGAACAAATTTTTTCAATATAAAACGTCGATTTCTTTTTCAACTACAACTTGTCGATGCAAAATTGTATGTAAAACATGTAAATCGGATGCGTTTGTATACCTAGTCTTTATTTATTAAGAGTTTTTGCAAAAATCTTCCAGAAAATGTGCTTTAAATCTATTTTATCTTTACCGTACTAAATAGCAAAAATCCAATTCTATCGTATTGTGTAGGGGTTTGTTTGAAGCGCACAGTATAAAAACAACGGCAGATCGCTAATGACACCGAAGACCGAAGTCACATACAAGTCAGAATATAAATAACAGCTTGGTTAATATTTTCGTAATGAGATGGGATGCATACGAAACTAAAGGAAATTTCATAAGCTTCATAAAAGATTCCTATAGATTTTTTTCTACAATTAATATTTTTTGATTTATTTTCAAAAATTCCAACGATAAATCATGGGTTTAAAAAGGGGTAAAAAAAATTTAAATTTTCAATACGTTCTAACTCGGTTAATGTTTGTAGTAGACAGATCGAAAATAAACTAACTCAAAGAAAATTTTATAGGCTTTAAAAAATATTCTTATAGATTTTTCTCTACAATTGATATTTTTCGAGTTATTTTCAAAAACTCGAGCGATAAAGTTCGAATAGGGGTGTAAAAATTTTTAATTTTCAAAACCTCATAACTCGGTTAATGTTTGTAGTAGAGATACAGAAAACACACTAAATGAAAGGAAATTATATAAGCTACAAAAAATATTTGAATGCACTTTTCGTTAATCTCACTAATTTTTGAGTTATTTGTAAATGATCATTGTGTTAAATCTCCTTTAGATAAATCTACTATAGGAATCCCTTTCTAGGGTTCTTTTATATTCCCCTAAATTTTATTTTATTCTACAACCGGCAAGTTTCCACTTAATATTAATAAATTTTGATGTTTATTTTATATATTATATAATCGCATAATTCGGTTCAGACGAAAGAGCGGAAACATTCACAAGAACGGATTTTAACTAACGTCAAAACGGAAACAAAAGCTTAATCGAAATCCTTAGAAAGTTGAGTACAAGTGCAAGTTTTGACAGATAATAAGTAGGATTATAAAGGAAAGTGTTTATCAAAATAATACTATTTCAACTTTCTTTAAGTTTCTTGATGAAACTTTTGGCGCTTTAGCAAATTTTTTCTCTTAAACTTTTCATAAAAATTTTCCGACAACACTTAAAAAATATTTTAAGAAAATTTATATTTTTAACACGAAAAATTCAATTGGGCCAATCAAAACAGGAAATTAGGAAGATACGTGTGAAGTTGAAAAAGTATGTTTTTTGCAGGGTGGGATTACAATGTTTTTGTCCCATGTAGTATTCAAAAACAATTAATGGCCATTTCGCTTTTTCGAGAGTTCGAGTCATTATGAGTAAATACAAAAAAATTGGGAATAATTCTTTCAAAAGCCAAGTGTATAATAATAAGGTCGTTTTATTCAAAACCAGGTGGTTTATTTCTTTGAGAAAAAAATAACAAAATGTACCTGTAAGCCCATTATTTTGTTAAGTGCTAGCAAAATAGTTTAAAAAATTTTCACACACACACATAGAGAGATACTCGAGTCAAAAATTTCTATTGAAAACTTCATTCATAATAATTCTCATCTACCTGCGAATAATAGAAAAGGCACCCACACAATAGCATTACAACTATCACAACCTACTAATACATTTTAAATTTCTTTACAATTTGTAATTTACCTGATTTTTACTTGACACCTTGAATGAATTCCTTTTTCAATAATTCATGTTACCGCCCTTTACTACTAAACGTTTTTGCATTTTTCCTCTTTTGTGTTAAAATTCAAAAAGATTTTATTTTTTTCATCAAGAATTTAATCTAATAAATATTTTACAAAAATAAACTTTGATATCACATTATAATACAAATTTACAAAAATTCTTAAAAAATAAATTGGCACTTAAAAATACAAATTTTTTGACAAAAAATTAATTCGTTAAATTACACTTAAAATCGCCGTGTTCGTCGTCCGTATGAGTAACGTCGATGTCCATATCTTCGCACGAAGAAGTCGACGCTTTGGGCCTCCTAGTGCTAGTGCACGTTCTCAAACAACAACACTTTCCACCAGCTTGAGGACTACCACCACCTACAGGCAACTCTTCCTTCTTATATTTAACTCTTCTATTTTGAAACCAAATTTTAACTTGCTTTTCCGAAAGACGCAAACAAGTGGCTATTTCGATACGCCTCAATCTCGACAAGTACATATTGGCGTTAAATTCGCGTTCCAATTCCAAAAGTTGAGTACTTGTGAAAGCGGTTCTAATACGTTTGCTACTCGACGACTCTTTACCGTAATCTTGGTGCTTCGGTGGTGGCGTCGGTGTCGAATTTCTACTTTCCGAAGTGTGTCCAGGTGATGCTTGTGGGCTACCGTATGTGCTAGTTGCCGGAGGCGAGCTTCTCGCAAAAGGCAAGTCCGGATAACCACTCGGAGACGAACACTTTTTAATAGTCGGACTCGTAGGAAGCCTCGGTAACGAAGCGATCGGTCTAATCGGAGCTTTGTGTTGTCCAAAAAGAGGATTAATTAATCCAGAATGTAACTGTTGTTGTTGTTGTTGAGCGAGACTCAAAGAAAACAAATAGGAACTTATATAACTCGGCGGATATGGTAATGTGGGTCTTTGTTCGCCCATAAAATGTTTATTACCGATAAACTCTTTGGGCGAGTTGTTAATTAAAGAATCGACTAAAAATGATCGAGACATTTTTAACGCACACATGAGGTTAAACTAATACTGATCTATTTGAATTTAAAAGTTGGACTTTATATGCCCCCTCTTTTCAATATATTACAAATTCACCCTGACGGTTTGTTGTCTCATTGTTAAGAACTCCGCCTTGGTCGGCCCAACCAAACCCCACGACCCTGTTACATTACACCCTAAATCGTCGAGTAAATAAATTACACACTACCTAATCTCTTTACTACTCAAATATTGGCTCTTATACATTTCATTGTCAATATAACGCTGATGCGTTCTAAATAAATTTGTCGTGATTTCTTCAAGAGTGAATTAATTAGTTGAGGGTTTCCCTCGATGCCTCGTTATGTTTTGGAAGAATTGTTTTGAAAAGATTCTCTTTAAGCGATTAAAAATGTGGTTTTGTGTAATCTTTTTAATCGGTAAGGGAAAAAAATTCATCTACAATTCATATATTCATAATGGCCTATGAAATACAATAAGAACATAGTTGAATATACAGCAAATTGCCCTTTCAACATTTGTAATGTTATTATAACGGACGTGTTTAAAAATAATTGCTAGTGATTCGAGAGGGTACAACCCTTTAAGTAACCTTTTACCATTGGTCCGATCATAACAAAGCTTTTTAATCATTATGTATGGGGAGGAGTTGTTATTTTTAACTAATTTAAAGGTTACAAAAATTATTTTATTTTTCTCATATAGAAAGTTAATTTGTCTTCGATAAGTGATGATGGCTTGCGCTTTTGAGTCAACTCAAGAGTAAGGACATTTTAATAGGAAAGTTTCTATAAACAAATAAGAAAACAAAGGGATAATGAATCATGAATGTACCTTTAGCAGGCCTTGGAAAAATAAAACAAATGATAATCAAAGAACAGGATTAAGAACCATTTTAAATTTTTATAAGAAAAACGGGTGAATTGGATTTTCCTCATATAACTAAAAAAGTATTCAGTTTACCAAAATTTTCGTTCAAATCTTTTTTGTAGCTTATGAAATTTTCTTTAATTTTATTTTCTTCCGAGTCCTCTTTTGTAAATATTAAGCAAGTTATAGCGTTTTGAAAATTGAACGTTTTTCCATACCTACTATATTTTTTTAATATTATAAAATTGCCTTTAATTTGGTTTACATTTGGCCTTTCTATGATAAACATATGGTTTGAAAGTTGCAACCCGTTTTTTCTACTCATTGAAGATCTAAGTAGAACCTTACTAGAACCATACAAATTCAAAACAGTGCTCAGAAGCTTAAAGTGTGTTCGCACTACATGATTTCTCATAGGAGAAGTCACATGACTTCTCCTACGATAAATTATAGCAAAATAATAAGCTCAGGTCATAGAAAATTCTGAAAATTCCCTATTATTTTGCTATGATCTGAGCTTATTATTTGCTATGATTTATCATAGGAGAAGTCATATGACTTCTCCTAGTGTGTATAGTGTGTGTGTGAACACACTTTTATATTGATGCCACTAACAGGGCTGGATTGGCCTCAGATTTCCCGGTACTAATTTTTTTCCCAGTTCAGCCCTGGCCACTAATACGTGTCTGAAAGGTAAATTCTAGACTTTCAATTGTTTTTTCAAAAGTGTCAAAATTATTCAACTGCATAAGCTAACTAGCATTTCATCAGATTGTGAAACTGCAAGACTAAATTACGGAGCAATAAGAACAAAAGTTTTATACCAAAACCACATTATAAATATTATTAGGCGATCTTGATATTATTTTACTTTGATTACCTAGTATTTTCGTAGATAGAAATAATATCAAAATGGAAAGTTTTTTTTCATTAATTCCGACGCAACACCCTGCAGATTTTTTTTATCACGAAACGTAATTTCGAAATAATTAAATTAAGGGGAAGGCTTTGTTGCGATTTAATAAATAGCGATATCGATGTAATAAGATCAGAAAAAAGTATCAAAATAAATCCGAAAGTAGTAAGTACGGGTTTGATGAAAAGAACAAGGTGCAACTTACAAAAGTACAATAGCTAAACAATATGGGCTTATAATCTCATAGAAATGGGGTAATATGTGTAGAAAATTGCTTTTAAAATGAATATATTACAACACATATTGTTATAAAATCCCGGATTATAGAAAATGTGTATGTAGAATGTCTTTTATTCTCGTTTTTACGTCGCACGTTTGCTGTCAAATGCGATTAAGATTAGCGAAAGTGACATTTAATGTATTTTTTTCTTTATAATAATATTTAGGGATTTTAAATTGATAATTCGGGTGTAGAAAAATAATATTAAATAAAAGACTTATAAATTTAATTAAATCCGGGATGAAACGAAATGAGAAAAATTTTTAACAACTTTTTTATTAAAGAAATCGAATTTTCTTATATCTATTGTAAAGAAATACAAAGAATGAAAAACTAAACACCCTTAAGGTATGTGGTTTGGTCTATTTTTAAACTTTTATTTGATGAAATTACATTCACTGTGTTGTATACTTATACCTACTGCTGTGTGTAGTAAATGGGTAGCGAATTGGAAAGTAGTGTCTTCTTTTTTAGCAATTTAGAACTTACTTTTTAAGCACTCGACTTTCCAAACCTACTAAAAGTTCTTGTTAACTTAAAACATTCTTTTTTTTACATTCCATTGATTTTTTATTGACTCCAACGAAATTGGTTTAAGAGGTAGAATAATTTTTTTACCTAATTCTTATGCATTAGATACTCGACAAACAACTCCTTTTCCATTCCTTTCAGAAATTTTCTAAACTTTAAAAAACCAAAAATTGAAAGACCACTGACAAGACTACCTTAAGGCTTGGTCACACTACATGATTTCTCATAGGAGAAGTCATATGACTTCTTCTATGATAAATCATAGCAAAATAATAAGCTCAGGGTCATAGCAAAATAATAGGGAATTTTCAGAATAAAACTGTTGGTTATTTACCATATTTGGTTATTTACCACAAATAATAGTGAATTTTCAGAATAAAACTGTTGGTTGTTTACTATATTTGGTTATTTACCTCAAATATGGTAAATAACTAACAGTTTTATTCTGAAAATTCCGTATTATTTTTGGTTATTATTTTGCTATGATTTATCATATGAGAAGTCATATGACTTCTCCTATGAGAAATCATGTAGTGTGGCCAACCCTTTAAGGATTTTGTTTAAATTCAAAAAGCTCCCAAGATTGTTAGAAAGGTATCAACCAAGTTGGAACAGTTCTTGATGTTTGCTGTGTGTTCCATTGTTTAAGGATTTCCGAATTTTTTTTATGGCTCAGTATTAGCAAGCTGAAACCTTTAGGTTTCGATTAATATGTATTTTTTAATGTGACTGTTAATCTTGGATTAAAACAGTTTTTTGTTCATCAACTCGCACGTATTCTGTAATATTTTAGCTCGCCTGCTTAATAATACAGTGAAAGTCGGATATAACGACGGCGAAGAGACCAACTAAAAAGGGTCGTTATCGTTATACCTCCTAAGTAGCACATGCTACTCTATTTACTTGCAGCAGCCAAAAATACGCTGACGCAGTGCTGTGGCAGCTTTATTTTTCAGATTTATAGCTGCGAAAGCTATTTCGCCGCTCTTTTGGCTGTAACAGCGCTGAGGCAGCTTTAAAGGTCAGCTCTTTAGCTGAAGCTGAAATAAGGCTGATTTAATCGCTGTGACAGCACTGCGTCAGCTACAGTAGTAGCAAGAAACGGTGACGTCATGGCTGCTAAGTTGCTGCCGAAGCAGCTATTATGCTGTAGCTGATGTACCCTAGCTGTAAGATCGCTGCGGCAGCCAAATTGTCAGCCAAATAGCAGCAAGAGTGACGTACTAGCTGAAAAGTAGCTTCCGTTGCAGCTATATAGCTGAAGCTGTATTAGGGTAGCTGATAGAACGCTGCGGCAGCTTAAACGACCCCCAAAAATGAGCTTTCTTATGATAGCGGTTAGATAGCTGTTATAGGAAAGAGAAAAAATTATTGTAAATTAGTATTGTACGAGGTACGTACACGAACAGTATAACAAAGTTCATTTGAAAATATGGCAAAATAAACGTCACAGCGTGTTAGCTACCACACGTAGCTGTGACAGCAAGATATCAGCTCTGAGGCAGCCAAAATTACAAGCTGCGGCAGCCTTCTCAAAGCAGCGATATAACTGCGACAGCGCTGTGGCAGCCAAAATTCATCCTCCAAATTGATGTATCAGCAGCTGATCAGAAGCTGAATGCTGGCTACCTTTGAAGCTGCCGCAGCTATAAAGCTGACACCTTAGCTGCTTCGGCACTGTCACAGCTGATCATCAGCAAAAAATGTTACTTGGGTCGGTCGTCGTTATGTCAAAACTTATCCATTTTTATTATTATAAAAAAAATTTATTAATAAAGAGTCATGAAATAGACAAAACATTTATTTTTCTCAACATTTTTCCCGTCTGCCGCCAGATTTTTTCCTGAAAATTATTTGCAGCCATAGATTGCAAACATCGCCAGGCGGGAACGAAAACCACGCTCTAGTCTTTAAAATATCGGGTCATGTCGTTATACTCTGCCTGAAAAACCAAAAATTTGCTTTTTCCGGACGTTAAGAGCGACTTCGTCGCTAGAGCCGGCCTGCCGGCGGCGCTATAGTCAATTCTTTTTGCATTGAGTGGAATACAAATCCAACCAAACTTTCAAATCCCCGTCGCAATATGCCACTAATAAGCGACGTCGTTATTCGCGACTTTCACTGTATGTTTGAAAACATGCCATTTTTATGACATATTTTTTCGAGAAACCATTACTCTAACAGAAAAATTTTATAAGACTTTTTTTGTAAAAATTCTTCGTTTTTAAACTGGCAGTCTAGTAATTTTTTTCTAGATTGCATACTTTCCGAGATATTCTTATAAAAACACATTTTTTCCTTTTAAAGTCCATTTTTCTCGATGAAGCCCATATATTGAATGCAAACTTTGTTGCATATTTTTCGCCATGCCTTAATCTATCTGAATATCGAATTTTTTGCACTTTCCTAATTTTCTGAGGTTGAAACCTTTGGAAACTGAGCTATAAAAATTTTGTAGGTTTAATTTTATTGTGTTTCAAACATAGGTTTGGCAGGGGAGAGAGAAACAAATACGCGAAGAGATAAATTAGACAGGAAAATGAAAATTATGAAATATTCCCCAATAAATTATTCATAAATGAAGCGAATTATCGGATGTTTTAATGCACTTTATGTACGACCGAACATAAATTGATCACAAATTAACACACAGTTAGTGATTTATTATTACGTATTATATAATTCAAAACTGACAAAACATTCTATTCCCAATTAGAAACTTTTAACAACGTTTAGAAATTATTATGTCCGGTTGTTAATAGTTAATTCAAATACACACGTGACCTAAAGATACAAATTATACAAGGGGTGACAATAAAATGTAACTTTTTCATTCGCCATTATAATAGAAGCTTTCAAACGCACTCCAGGAAGTTGCGAGGTCGCGTGTCCGCGGTCTCCAAATTTTGATAACAATTACTCCATTATTAGTCTTACGAAGTGAACTTCACACCCCTAACACAAACCCGTGACTCGCAACATTGACTTTATAGTCATTTATCACTTTCTAATCAATAAATTAGGTAACAAATGGGTTCCATCTATGCAATTGCAACCACAAATAAACCATTCCCATCTAACAGAAGGCATCGGCGTGAATTGGCACTTTAAGTAATTAAATTTACCTCAAACTTTGTACGTAATATATTTTAGAAAAGTTTTGATTTTAACCCTCTACAAATCACATTGTGAATAAACTTTACAGACCAGATAGCTTCTCTCTAGTAGATAGTATATAAAAGTCAAAAAACATTAAATTTCCCACTATAAACTTAGTAGTCGCTTTCTATCATTTCTTACACTTAGAAAACACTCCATTTTATGCCAACCCAACAACTGAGACGATTGAGAACACGATGTCGAAATTATTACACGTTTAAAATCTCATAGTTATTCCGAAAGCGTATCTTTCGACCTTTTTTAAGACAAAACCTATCTAAGTTATAAATTTATATGAAGATCTCAACACTTGAGAGAGTATTATTTTACTTTTATTCCTATTTGACGTTGCAAAAAAAATTTATATTTGGGCAACTGTAATAAATGAATTAGTGACATATTTAATATATCGAAAGATGTGTTAAGAGGGGTGGACAAACAGATGACACTCGAAACTGTTGGATCTTCCTTTTGTTATGGAAATGTTATTACCAATGAACAAATCAACAAATAAGTTACGCTCTTACATTCAATTCAAAAAGCTATACGTAGAATGTTGGGGTTGGTATTTATTTAAAAATATTTGTTCGATTAGTTTTAGCTGGAAACTTTAATAAGTTGCTGGTTTAGTTGGGGTAAAATATTGCGAAATTCCTATTGGTCAAATTATATTTATCTTCAGTTAATGGTAGCATTTTCCAAAAAAATCTCAATATAAATACGTCAAAACTTCTAAAAGTAAAAAAATACAGGGTGGACCACGAAACTTGTAGCCACTGACTGCCCCTGGCGGTTTTTGACTGAAATCCAAAGGACATGAAATACTATTACAGGTTTCTAGATTTTTTAATAAAACAATTTATGACATTTGTCACATAATTAATTCAGTAAGAAGTTTCGCACTTACCTACACTAGGGTGGTCCTTAATAGGGGTATTTTTGAATTTCTTCACTCTTGAATTTTATTAAAAATTATGTCATTTGAAGGGCTATAACTTCGACGACATTAATGAGTTGACAAAGTTGGGTCATAGATATTTTTATAGGAAATTGAATTTGCTACAAAATTGATCTCAATAATTTTTTTTGTAAATTCAACTGTTTAGAAGATATTGGAGGAAAAAGCCAAAATTCTAAAAAAAATATGGGTAACAGTAATAATACTCTAAATAAAAACTTTGGCGATCGTACGCAAGATGTTAAAATTGAGATAGAGCATTCAAACTTTATGACAATTTTTTTTTCTTGAAAAGGAATCATTTTAACCCTTGGGAGTGAAGAAATTCAAAAACACCCCTGTTAAGGACCACCCTAATGTCCTACACTGATTCATTTTTTGATTAATAAAAATGTAACTATCTCTACTCTGTCCAAGGAACAGAAACAGCTAAACCACTCCCCTCAAATTTCTGTCAAATAAGATTGACACATGTGAATTCTTTTGTGAATATTGTAAACCGTATTTTCAAAATTCGACCAATAGAAAAATTCTATTCGAATATCGCGCGCTCTTTTTGGAGTGGCTTAACTGTTTCTGTTCCCTGGACAGAGAGTAGAGATCTAAACGGTAATTGTGGGTATTTTCTCAAATTTTAATTTATTTTCAGAAGTTGGTTTAAAAAACGCCCTCAAACATGGTAATCTAAACAAAGACTAAAAGTTACACAATAAGTTCGAGTGAGGACTTCCAAACCCAAGACCAACACCGAAAACCTTTAACAGGACCACGACCCTGAGAAGATACGACTTTGCGATTGTCTAGTGAAGAGAATGAGCTTAAGTGGCTCTCTACAGTTGAAGAAAGAATAATGGCAGAATGAGGTGAGTCATAAAAGTTTTAATAATAAAAAAATAAATATTTTGTAACGTCGTTTTCTTCTAAATAATTCTTGTACGTGTTTGACCACAACTTTTTTAGAGCGACAGTGGCCTAATTTACCAGTGCGCTTGAGTAGGGACTTTTAAAGTAACGACCGATAGTTGAAATTTTAAATGATACTGGTATGACTTCAAAAAGCCCCCTTTCAGAGCCGTGGCCAGACGGTGTTATCAGGGCAGACTTAAAAATTTTCAACGGAGGCTGAAAACTAAAATTAGGCAGGTTCTCTCTTCTGGGTTTGTATAAATCGGTTGACCACTGTAATTTCTTCCGAAGATGGAAATTCGTTGCCCAAAGTCTGCAAAAATTTGACTTTCTCTAAACCGATGTTTCCTTCTTCGGCACCAATAAATTAGGAGCTTATCTCTGGCTAGAACAGGCTTAGAACTTTCCAGGACAGGCTCGAGGCTGCCCTGGCGTACCTCTGGCTATAGCCCTGCCCCTCCCCGATAAAGAATAGATGTGGCTTTTGGCTTAGGCTGTGGCTTTACTTAGGAAACCATGCTGTTTAGACTTTTTTTAAATTTTCCAATAACCTTTAAGGCCATTAAAAGATTTTCGATTTTAAGTGTTTAAAAAGTTCTTTTGAGATTAAAAGAAGCTTTTGCCAAAATTACATGTTAGGTTACCGTGGATCAACGGATCTATGCGATCTTCGTAGCTCGTTTGACTACGTCATGAAAGTACTATACATAGGTAGACATATTTCTTCACAAAAATTTAAACCTGAGTTGCAAAATCGATATAGAACCTCAATCGCTGCTTAACGGTATCGCCAGCTATCGAAAAAGTTAGTGAATCCCCTACACAGACCACTCAAGTGCCAACTTAAAAATAATGATCACGTCATTAGTGATTATCACATTCACATTATCAGGTACCATGAATCCATCACATATTTTAGTTGTACAGAGGAGTAGTTCAACTCAACATCAGAAGATATTTTTTACGATTTAGTAGATGGTTGTTAGCGACCGAGATCCAGGGCCATATTATGCACTAAGCTAACTCAGCTGACAGGCGCTAACCTCTAAAATTACTTCTTATACAGGGTGATTCTGTATCTGTGTGGTAAAATAATTTGCACAAAGTTTTCAAAAAAATTTCCATTAAACCTCCCGGCTACGACAACGGCAACGGGTTTTCCAAACGCTGCTCCGCGGAGCCCTAGTGCTCCACGCCGAGGTAAGCAAGTGCTCCGCGTAAAAATATTAATAACAAAGCTATTATGAGCCATTACCTACAAATCACCCTTCAAATTATTGCATAGTGCTCCGTCAAAATTTAAAAACACTCAAAATGCTCCATCGGAGAAAAATTTTGGGAAACCCTGGTCTAGAGTGCCAAACAGACGTAATCTGTCCCTGCCGAGACCGATAGCTTTAGGTACAATCTTATCAGAATGCTGTAATGAATAAAATAGTATTTTTTACAACATGAGATGAAACATACGTTTTTTTCGTGAGATAGAATTTAATTCACAAGCCCCGTAGGGGCGAGTGAATTAATCTTTCGAACGAAAAAAACGGATTTCATCTCGAGTCGTAAATGCTATTTTTTCTACGACGATAATTAGTACATTTTAAAAAAATAATTCTTTTTACTAAAATGTGAACCGACCACAAAAAAACTGGTTTCACCTCATGTTGTAAATAACATCTGCTTGTAATAACACTTTTTCTCACTAGAGACGAAAATGCTATTTTCGTAACGAGTAAGTGATGACGAAATGCTTAGTTTCACATATGGGAGTAGAAAAAATATAAACTCTACAGTAGTCATTCGTATACACATCATAAGCTTCGATTTCATCTTAGGGCCCCACAAAATACCATGGCACAACTTCCTCATAAACATCGACGATTATTACGTGAATCAACTTGGAAGTAATTTTCTTTCTGTGTGAAAAATTTTATCACACTTCGATGCTCGATTTTCACCTTATTCATTTTTAGATAAAGAAAGTTCCACTAATCAACCGCTATAGCCGAATCAGCTTGGCAGCGTCAGCAAGATGTCGACATTTTTCTCACTTTTTGCGGCTATAGCTAGATAATTTCCTCCTTTAAAATAAGAAAAAAAATTTTTTAATCATTTCAGCTGTTAAATTTTTAATCGAATTTCCTCGACTTTCCTTTAAATTATTTCAAGTCATTTACTATTTGCATGCTATTTTACTTTACTTACATGCTATTTTACTTTACTTACCGATACCTTAAGGTATTAAAGGAAAGTATTGTAATGGGGTAAAAAAAAATTTTTGAGATAACACCGGATATATGTATTTTGAGGTCCCCCGAGTCGATCTAGACCATTTTTAGAAAAAAGTCTGTGTGTGTGTATGTATGTGTGGATGTAGTTCCCCACGAAATCTCTGAAACGGCCGAACCGATTGACTTGAAATTTGGTATAGGGTCTTATCAGATAACGACGGAGTGCAGAAAGGAGTTTGTTCAAAATCGGTCCGCTAGGGGGCGTGCAATTAAGGAAATTTTGTGTTTTTTAAATGGAACTATATAATTATTTTTAAATCATCCGATAGAGAACTTTTTTTTTTATTCAATGATATAAAAATTTTTAAAATTATTTTGTTTTTGAAAGAGTTTTTACGCAATCAAATATCTAATAATATTTGGCAGCTGACGTTTCTGACAATTGTCAAAAAATTTGACAGTTGTCAAAAAATTTGACATTTGTCAAAAAATTTTGACTTTTATTTATTTTTAATCAGTGATTATAAAAATGTTCAGTATTCTTTTGTTTTCTAACTGTTTTGGTCTTAAAATAATCAACTCAATCGGAAAGTCTTGTGTTGACACAACAGATATTTTTAATATTTTATTTTGAAATGGTCAAAGTATAATAAAAATGAAAAAACGTTTCTTGATGGAAGTAAACACGTGTAAAATTATTTTTAGTCGAATGAATATGGCATGTGCATCGAGCATCAAAAGTATAATTTATTACTTCGAAATATAATTTGCTTTTTGTGGAAACTAAATAGCCGAATATGAATACTCATAAAGAAAAATTGGTGGCCTGTCCATGTTATACATCACAACAGAAACGATAGTCGGATCTTTCACAAAAATCTAACAACCAATAAAAGGGCATCGCGCGCGTTTTCTATTGTTACGTCCTAAAAGTCCACCTGGTAGAAAGCTTACTCGAACGTAAAATAAGCAGAAAATTATAGGAGAGAAAAGAGGAAAAAAATGTATTTTTTGGGGTGAATCTGTAAAAGGTAATAAAATATGTTGAACGACTCGGCCCACCGTGGGTTACATTGTTATAAGTACTAAAAGTGACTCGAGATTTTGCAACTTCTAATGTAGCGAATCTAATTAAGGGCTTCTATACGAGTACGTGTATCTAATACACAAAAAGTTTTTACCTTTTCATTCGTCCGAGAGATACTCGACGTTAAAGTCGACTTCTATCTTCTATTTCTAAATAGAAACGGAGAATCATTAACTTTAGGCAAATTATGCGTGTGACGGGGATGTTTTCAACCGTGAAATAATGACTAAGTAGTCTGTTTACAAAGCCAACCAACAGTGGATGCTTGTGTGCGTATAGATGTAACACCGTGTAGTATATGTAACGGTAGTTGACTTTAACGCCTTTACCCCCTTGTAATAACTATTAGGAAACTTTACGATTATTAATACACGATAAATTTGTATTGTATAACAAACAAAAGAGCAAAATTACAACTTGTACCTAACCAACAACAAACCACTATGTACTTACAAAGTACAGAGTAAGTTTGTTATGATCAAAATTGCATAATCTTTGCGCTTATTACCGCTAAACAATTATTAATTGTTTATTTAAACAAAAACTGCCACCAAAGCTTGCTTTTAAGATAAATAATTATTGAACGTGATGGAACACTCTATGTTGAGCTTTGCGTAAAAGCGTCGTGAAAGTTTAAGAATTAAATTCTTCTTCTGAGGGCACGTAAAGTTATCGGTCCTGACTCTTGATAGCAAACGACCATCGTAAAAACTTATCGGGTTATTAAACTCAAACTTGGGTGAGCTTTGTCTAACTAGGAAATTTAATAATGTGAATTGTGGAATTAACAAATCAAAAATAACTATACTCCGTTCAGCGACCAGAAATAGCTAAGCCACTCCCACTAAAAGCGCGCGATATTAAAATAGAATTTTTCTATTGGTAGAAAGATATTTGTGGGGAGTGGCCTAGCTATTTCTAGTCGCTGAACGGAGTATAGGTATGTGGAAAGCTATTCAAGTTGAAAGCAATAATATTTAGTATGATCAGTTTAAATCGTTGCGCAAATGTTTGGAAGGATATACGTAAAGACCGAAGAAGGATAGGGATCATCCATCATATAAGTTTTTTACTTGTAAACGTCCAACCCTTTTGTTAAATTTTAATATCTCCTTTCATAAATGTATTTTACGTGTTGAAATTGTTAAGCAAATTTTGCCTTAGCCTTATATTGGTAATGTAAAAAATTAACTTGGTGATTACTACGTATGTACGGTTTTTCAAGAGCGAGGAGAGCTCAAAGAACGTAATATTTAGGGTTAGGTAAGAAAGTCGCATAAATATGTTTGAAAATCCATCATAAAAGCAGTTGAGCTGTTTGAAAATAGTGCTCTAAAAGTATAGTTTTTGCTCAAGATAGGTTCTTGCATCGTGAGCGTAGATGCTCCAGGGCTGTAGTCACAAAAAGCACTCTCGACTCGAAACATGTTTACGTCAGATAAAGACAAGTTAAATAGAATTTTGCTCTTATTAAGATTAACTTGGATATTTATCAGCAGTTATATTGAAACTACAGCTTACAGCGACATCTTGCGTTTATTGCCTCTTTTATTTCTTTTGCGTATGAGCTTTAGTTTATAGCCAACTAGGGTGCGGTGGGTAGTAAGTTCGCGGGCGGGCATCTAAGGAGTAGAGCTTCACTTGCTTCACAAGATTTCTCGCCTCGCGTTCTCACCTCGCGAAGTTTTTGAAATCGTAATCTCGCCTCGCTCGAATTTCTCGCGAGATTCTCGCAGTCTCGCAAACTACTCATGTCATTTCTTACGTATATGACTAAGGCCCGATTGTACCACTTTCCCTTAACTACAATTTTACACTTTGAGTTTTAATTAGGTTTTGCGACATCTCGCAAAACTGCATGGCGAGAGTAAAAACAAATCTCGTTTTGCAAGCTAAAATCATTGTCTCGCCTCGCATTGGAAATCTTAGTCTTGTAACGATGCAAAATTCTATCTGGATGCTGGGCCCAAATACTGGTACAGTATTACAGCATCCTGGAAATTTTGTGTAGTTTAAACCAGCTAATTTAAATCCTTTTTGCTAGCGCCGACCCTGAGATCAAAAGATTACCCCGAAGATAACTTGTAGATGTCCGTGGTTAGTTCTTGAAGCTCCGTCATTTGAGTCCAATCTCATCAAGCTTGGACCAAAATTACTTAAATTTGATTTTCCCTATTTTACTATCAGCGTTATCGGTGAAAACAGCTAATTTCCCTGTAACTCGGCAACCATAAAAGCTAACGCTTTCGTTAAATTTTTAATTCAACTCTTACATCATTTTTAACCATAGTAAAATTATTTAATCCTTATCATTTGAGTATTTCATTATCTAATAGTTTTTAATTATAGTATGGAAAAGGTTTAAATTTATTTAGTACCACGTGGAGTGGTAAAATTTGTTGTTGAAACTGATTAGCGTTTTTTCTTTTTAAGTATTTTCCAGTACTTTCTAATTTAAAATTATAAATCTTGTAGCGAGGTGCTTGTAATTTTTGTGCGCTTCCAATCAGCTAAGTTTTACTATCGTTAGCCCTTTAATTAAAGAGTTAATAATTTAATTAGTAAAATTTATAACGTACTTAGTGATAATCCTTCTTGAGTACAATTCAAGTTACAGCGTCCCTGTTGGTTGTCGATAACTGTGATAATAAAAATACAAAATTTGAATTTCGTTATTTTTGAACAAATCTCCTAGAGGCTGGGCTCAATTAACAGTGCTTGAAGAGCTAAATATTGTTATTATTTTCGCTTTCTACCTCGAGACTTTCTTCTAGGGAAAATAGAAGCAAAATATAGGTTAAAAGTGCCCAGTAGCTGGTTTAAACGACACAGAATTTCCAGGATACTGTAACACTGTATCAGTATTTGATCCAGTATCCAGATAAAATTCTGCATCGTTACAGTCTTGTCCTGCATTTCGAAATTTTGCGAGACTCGCGTGATACCCTACTAAAGAGTTAAAAATTTCTCTACTGCTTCCCCAAATTTAAAGTTTTTTATAACAGAAAAGATGATTTATAAAATTGCCTTTAATTTGGTTTCCATCCGTTTTCCTTCACGACAAATAAATTATTGCTTAGATTATACTTGTAGATGAAACCGTATTGCAACTACGTAATAATAAGTAAAATCTAATTTATAAAAATATCAAGTTAAAATCAGAAGTTTTGTGGCGCAAATGAAAGCCCTTGATTAATTTCCTCAATTTCAGTATATCGATTCGTAACCGATCTCCAAGAAACTATCATTAAAAACAATAAACAACAATGTAGCACTCATCAAATTACTTTTTTGATTACATGAAATGTTTTTTATTGTGTATGAAAACAACAATACCTAATAAAAACAACATAATATAAAATGTTCACTGTTCAGGTTCGGTCCAAATTTTCATGGGACTTTTCATAGTTAGAAATGTTTTCCTTGTTCGTTTAAGCAAAGAAAACATACTCTAAGGAATAAGAAACGACACGAGGCGAAAATCACAGGTTAATTTTTTGCTTAAGTCATTTATGCGATTGTCCGCTTGAAATGTCATTAATTGCTCACAACCATTCATACCATCTAAAATACGCGGTACTTTTTACATGTTTAAATAAAATGGAGTTTTTCTTCAAACGTCAAGCATCACATCAAATGACATTTTTGTACTAAAAATGTAAGGTTAATAATGTACTACAGAATAAATACTACTATGTAAGAAACGACATGCCGTCAAGGCATTTTTGATGTTTGTCTGCATCAATTTCCATTGACCGTGTCCGCTGCAAGTGTCACTCATTACTGACAGCCAATCATATTATCTAAACCAGCGCCAACTTTTTAATTACAGTTTGCAAAATATGCACTAGTTATATGTCTGTGGTCTATGTATCAATATAGGTTTATTAGGCGAAGATCAACTTTTTTGTCTCTGTGTCGCTTCTTCTTCCTTATTCAATTTTAATGGTATCTTTTCTTTGGTTTAAGGAATACCTATTTATTTACAAATGGAAATTTAAGTGTTATAAAGAAGCTAATTTATTTATAATGGCTAACTCCCCCACCCTACGCTATTTACCTTTTACTACTTTTTTGTTTTAGCTCTCTGTATGTTGAATTAGAGGGATGGGTGCATCAGGGCCTCCCAATCATTAACATTGGAATTATGAAACATGAATTTTTGCTTTTGCTTATATTTGACGTTTAAAAATTTAATCTAAGGCCAAACCATCGCTAAACTGCTTTCAAAAGAGGGGTGCTAATTTTTAGAAGTGGAATTGTAATTTGTATACCTACTTAGTTTATTTATAGGACATCAAAAGTGGTGGTATTCGTTTTGTTTAACTAAATTGAGTTTTAAATTTAATTATAAACGATCGGGCCCGCACTGCTCTTCTCATGCGGATTGCGTACCTATAACACCCCTAAAAATGTTAAAAGAAGAAATATTATTATTGCGTCTAAAAATGGGCGTTATTCTTGCCATTTCACTTGGCACGATAAAGGGTTTTTGTAGAAACCGCAGGGAAGAAAAATAGTTCATTCCAAGGGAACCTCAATCAGATATTATTTCTGCACGATTTCTCTTTAAAGTATACAAGTTTACCCTCAAGTCACATAAGGAAAGCTTATGAATGTATTAAAGTAACAACAATGATTTGATAAAACATCTACGTGTAGGGAGTAACAAATTTTTTTAATTTTTTCGTAAATTATAACTTAAAAAGTTTTTATTTTACAAAAGTGTCTTCAAAACTAACTTAGTTAATTTTAATGAAAATTATTCTTTTGTTTTCGTTCAAATTATATTCAAGTAACTTTAAAATCTGTCTTAATACACGTTCACTAAATAACTTCGCAACTAGAGTTAAATTAAATAAATTTTTATCGAAGAAAATTCCTAGTTAAATTCTAAACTCGACTTAATCAAAACGTTTAATTTAGCAATTTAACTTGAAACAAACTATAATTTGCTTAATTCAATTTTAGTTAGGAGCTTATATTTATCGAGAGTATTCTTTAAGGAGTTGGTTAATCCAACTATTTATTAGTCCTTTGAAGTTCACCGACCTAAGTGAACTCGAATCGATAATAATTATATTGATAAGGGACGTCCTTAATTGAAATATTAATTCGTTTTATTTGTGATTTAAATTTAATTTCTTTCCTCATTTCGTTTATTTAGTTATGAGACACGATCTCGTTAAGTTATCCTTAAAAATAGAGCACTAAAAAGAGCCACGATATTATACATCAAATAATATGTTGCGGAAAATATCAAATACGTATACAGTAGAAGATTTTACGAGGCGAACATTTCTATTTATGTCTTTTATACGGCTTGTTATTTAATTTTTATTATTGTCATTGTCATACAGGGTGTGTTGCATGCAACTTTTCATTTTTGTTAGTACCTACCACTTCTTTCAAAACTTAAAGTAAACTAAAAGTACAAAATAATAGTGCAAAAAAAAGAAGTAGGTTCCTATAAAAAAAATAAGAGCTGAACGTTGGGACGCCTAGCGTCAATTTGATAAAATGTCGAGTTTGGTATCGTTTGATAGCTCTTTTGTCCTCGAGAATGTTCTAGAGAATTTTTTCAAGTAAGCCATTAAAACTATAGTCGAATTTTGAAATTTTCCAAACAGATTTTCGAGGTCATCAAAATACACTACTTTTTGCTAATTACCGTTTCCGATCGCATGTCCTAATGTTAGTACCGCTTAAAATAACCACCCTGTATAACCATTGTTAAAAAATAAACTACTTTAGGATCAGCCCTCGCGTAAAACATCTTTAAATCCACTCCAGTTTCATATCAAAAGTCATGAATGTGGAGTCATTTTTTTAAATTTTTAGTCAAAAAATCAAAAATTCTTTTAATTTAAAGACTGCGATGAAGACCCATCACCATTTTCATCTAGGGATTCTAGGGGCTACTTTGAAATAAATAATAATTTAATGATATGCAAGACCAACAACTTTTGCATTTGTCCTGTTAAAGGAGTGCATATTGCTTCATTAAACTTGAACGGTTTTGCTTAATGTCGCGCCGTGGGTGTTTCTTCAAGTTTCTGCTATTGATGCAATATTTAATTGTACCGTGTATGTTAGATGTGGGTTAAATAAAGCTAAAGTTGCAAAACTTGGCTTAATTACTAATGCAAGAGACATGGCGCAAATGCAAATCAAACATACATCATACAGGGTGTTTCGAAAGTATCGGACTCCTGTAATTATTAGCGTATTGCTACGCTACGCTAAACTACTTACTCCCTAACCATCTCCTACAAACTTTAAGAAATTGATAGGAGAAAGGTATTGTTCGATTACGGAAAAAAAGTTTAGAAGAAAGAGAGCGGAGCTATTATCTCTATGAGCACCATATACGCCGTGAGTTTTATTTTTACTATCTTAGTAATTAATTTTTTAAATTAAATTCTTAGCAACGCCTATGGAGTAGACGGTAAAGTACAATCGTCAAAACCAGCCGTCATTATAACATAGCGTCGTTATCTTTATAATTTATTCGTGCAACTGCATTAATGAAGCGATGCAATTAATATGTATGTAAAATCAAAGAACATAATTCGAATTATGAGTTCCACTATAATTACCTATAATAGACAGAACTAAAACTCCTGAGAAAGCTTTTCATTCCGCAATCAAACAATACAGGGTAGGTAGCGTAGCGTAGCAATATGCCTATAATTACAGGATTCCAGCCATAGTTACCTATGGACTCACCGGATACCAAAAATTATTTTTTTAACTTTCTTTAAAAGAAATCGAAAGGAAGACGAAGGATGCTTACTGAATTTATTGTTAAAGGGTTTTTAGAGGCTTCAACGATTTTAGAGCTGGTAATTGAGAACACACGCCGAAAACACCCTGTATGTGGTGACTGAAATGAATTAAAACCATACGGTATCTCCCTTATTATAAAAGAAAGGAAAACGCCGATATTGCTAATCTCAGGATCTTACTTTTTATACACAAAAGTTCGTTGAGGTAAGCACAAATTCGTATTTTGTTTGTGAATGATAATTAAAAATTTAAAACTCATATTTTTCCTTCTTTTTGTAATGGTCGAAAATTACAAAGTGTGCTTGATTATTTATAAATTGCCATAATACAGCTCCACCAATCAGTTTTGCGTTACCGAAAGTATGTCAACTAAAATAATTCTATTTAAAATACTTTTTGCGGAAAAAGATTCGTCCAATCATAATCTAGAATTCAGGTTAGGTAAAGGCATAGTTCAAAGTCGCGTGTACAACTATTTTAGGTTATGATAAAACCTTTCATGACAGTGGGTTGTACTTTTCAAATTCACTGTCTTAATATTAACCTACATGCAATTTTAGTGACAGTCACTTGTCAAACTTAGCTACTGAAATACTTTTAAATCGTAGTGTACTTCAAAATCTATGACAGCGCTGGCCACGCCTCCCCACCTCCATAATAAAGTTGATGAAACTGTAGATCATTTTCTTTTTTTTCAACAAGATCATAAACGCGCGCTACCTTCTCTCTGCCCGTCTCTGTTTGTTTATGACTCTTCATAAATTTCATATGAAATACGAAGTGACAGATGACCTTGACATTGACATATGTAGGGTGACAAATGAACCCCCTTCTGACATTGACACATGATGTCAGATGACGACATTGACATATGGTAACTATGGTGACAGATTGACATTTGACACATGGTAACTATGGTAATAGACCACTCCCCATTTCTCTAAACAAATATACGATTATTTTTCTAAGATTGCGTTTTTGGCACTTACCGGAGCAAACCTAAAGTTAGTTAGAAATGTGAAAAGACAATGCAGTTAGGGACTATTTTAATTTGGCATCCCTGTACAGAGTTGTCACATTACAATTTAATTTGTTTGAAATTCAATGTTTGTTAGCTTGATTTGTTGATATGTGGCAACCCTGCGCTGTCATTATGAAACTTCAAAAACGCAATTTAAAAAAAAATAATCCTATACCTATCCTACTTCCGCCACTCTCTTTATTTCTTTTTTTATATCTCTGTCTCGTTTTGACCTTACTGCGCATTTCCGTTGATCCATGTGTTTCTTATTGTGTGGATAATAGAATCAGTACCTAAAGTTTTCTTTTGTGCCCTTTTTGTAATAACAAACACAAACTTAATTTATTCATCGCTTGTTTTTCCAAGTGGTCTGCCAGCGGTGGCTTTGGTGAAAGTTGGTGATCGAGACGAACTCCGGTGGTGGACACTGAGTGTTCTATGCGTAGAGCGGCTGTAAGATAAACTTGTAAAAGCTACGCGGATTTTATATTAATTATTCCTCGTTCTTCAAAGGTGATTTATTTAAAAACGATCAAAAATTCTAAAGCTCACATTATAAAAAATTGCAAACTGTATATAGGTAATACATAAAAGCTTTTCCAATTTTACGTAAACCACAAATCACGAAGTTTTCCATCAAAAAAGCCAAATTTTATCCAAGTTTGATTTTACAAGCCGATATACACACACACACACACATTACACATTACACTTTATATACGACAGGATCAAATTCTAAATTAATGGTATATCATTTTTCACATTTCTTGTTAGATTCCATTTTGTTCATTTATACGTGACGTTTTAAGGGTGTATAATCTATTGTACAATAATGTTATTTATTAGACGCTTATCTGGATTTCAAAGGGATTTTATTAATTTAATAACTTTAATCTGTGTCCTAAATTACATTTTCTTATTAAGTAATATCGCAAATTTGATGCAAACAAATTAAATTCGATTCAAAGTGCAATATGCAAAGTTTATAAATGTAAATAGATTCTAGTGAATTAAATTTGTTTATAAACAGGATAATTTACATAAATTTATTTGGAAAAAAAGGAGCGAAATTATTTAAGAAATTGTAATTTGGAACATAACCGACATCTAGTGGTAAATAAGAAAAGTTTCACATGGAGTAAATAGGGGCTGAATTATTTTTGTAGCGAGCTTTAAACAACTCCTTTTGTAATTGCTATACTATTGTAAGATAACAGATGTCATAAAATGGTCCTCTATGATGATAAAGTACCTACGTAAAATTAGGGCTTTTCAAAAACTTCAAATTTTTGTTATCGATTTAATTTTTGAAAGAATTAATTTATAACCACCCTTTTTGATCATAAAATGTTAAGTTTCAGATTACTCCTAAAAGGTATGCAACCAATACAACGCCATCGATCCAAGTCCAATTGCTCAACATTAATTAGAGTAAAAGCGTAATTTTAATAATCATTCGTTTATTTCTTAAATATAATTAAATAACATAAATTATTCTATAATTCACTCTAAAGTTTCATTCTTTCATTAATCCAATCGAGGTATTTACAAACGTTTGTATAAACAGTTGGAGCATCTTGGGTACCGCACGGAGATATACCCCAAGAAACTATACCGACGAGGGTAGCTGATGTCCTGTTCGTGTGGACTAAAGGTCCACCGCTGTCACCACTACAAGCCGATTCTTTTTTACCTATATTCGATCCCGTACATATCATTGTATCATCCAAAGGCCCTTTATTTCCAATTAATCCAATTAAAGCTTTTTCGCAACTCTCATTAGTTATCACTGGAATTTCAACATACTTTAAAGCTTTTGGTGGTATCGGGATTATGTTTGAAGTTAGACCCCATCCAGAAAGCACTCTTTGCGTGATTTGTGTACAGTCGCTTGGTTGTGGTAAAGGTGCAATTTGTACGGCTGGAGTAATTTTAGCTGGTTTCGCTAATTTGATAATAGCGATGTCGTAAGGAGAAACGGCCGCCCCACTAAAATAATGAAAAAATTATAGTATAAAAGCTAATTATAATTGTTTAAATTCTTACCCTGGATAATAAGCGTGAGTAACAAAAGTTTTAACTCTTATAATTTGAACGTCATTGTGGTCTTCGTTTTGGTTCAGTTGGCCTAAAGCGACTGAGTATGAAAATAACGATGACTGTTTGCAATGAGCTGCAGTTAAGACGAATTCTTCATGAATTAAAGTACCTCCACAGACGTGATATGTAATTCCCAAGTTTAAACGAATGGAAACTTGATAAGGAAATTGGCGACGTATGGCGTTTTCGCCTCCAATAATTCGCGATAAAGGATGGTTAATTGTATTTTCGTAAACATCGATTGATGGTTTTGTTTGATGTGATGGACCTATTTAAATATAAATTAATTTTTGAATTTACTCACTTTTATATAACTTACTAAGACAGGCAACCAAGATAGTAAACAAAACGATCAGCTTCATCTTGAACGATAATTACTCAATAAACTAAGCTTTGAGTTGGAGATTTTTATATACGGTCTATTTTGAGTGGAATTTGATAATTTCGTTATCGCCAAATTACTTTAAGTGGCTCAAAGAGCTTCTACAATTAAAAAACATTACAAATAAATTTTTTATCACTAAAAAACAAAGATAAAGATCAAGACTGAATGTATAAAGCTGAAAAGAAATTACTCAGTTGCCGAAGATTCGTCAACTTCTTGGCAATGAAAGAAAGTTTGTGTGGAACATGAGAATACCCCAGTGTGTAGGTAAAAAAATTTCGTTATGACCACATTAGCGAGTAGTCGTTTACTGCATGAAGTGGTTGTTTATAAATTATTATAAAAAGTAATTAGGCATTCGATTTGCTATCTGAATATAATAGGCAATAATATGTTATTGAACGTCGAGTGTGCGTACTTAATAAACTTAACTGAAAACTTACTTAACAAATACTTCAATTTAATATTTATTCAAACAAAAGTCATCATAATCTATTAGTCTCGGAGCCTATAACAGAAAAATCGGGGTGATCGTATTCAGGCCCATCTTTTAGGAATAAGCTATTTGAGTGCCAGCGAACACGAAAATCTGGTTGGCTGCTCAAAGCAGTTGCTTAAGCCTCAGGACTGTTAATAATAAACTTCTAATGGGTGAGGAGGACGGGAAACTCACCTGAGAGGGATGCCAAAGCAAAATCTTACTTTATATCTAAAAAGTAGTTACTTTGCCAGAGTTCTAGCATCAATACTAAACCAAGCCAGCATCGTTTTTCCAATAAAAAATTTTTATTTTGCGAAAATTTCATTTTAAAACATCATTACTCTCTATAAATACATTTAAAAATTAACATCTTCGAAACTGTGAGTCTAAAGGGCAAAAATGTGCATATTACCAAGAAATCAAAATTTCATAATCTACCAAAATATGTAAAAAAAATAGGGGTTGCAATTTTAAAAAACCTTAGATGACGTCACTGCTTGAGAGGGTTGAAGGGTAGAAAAATTAAAATCATTGGAAAATATTTGTTTTAAAACAATCAATTTGACGTGTCCAACTGTTTTTAATATTCCTATAAGGAAAGAAAATAATTCGATTATTCCTGATTATTCCATACATTCCATACACACGTTCTCTCGGTATACGCTAAGACACTAGGCGATTCTGAGATAGATAAGTTTTGTTTCGGTCCTGAAACAATTTGATAGACTCTTCCCTTAAAAATCGGGAGTAACAGCTTACTTAAAACACCCGGTATTGTTTTAATGTGGAGTTGTTTTCTGAGCACCTTTCACGGCTGCCTCTTGATGACATTTATTATTGTCGGAGTATTGATCAGAAAGTAAATATATTAACGTCAAGTTTGTCTTCATTATTTGACTTACACGCTCCTTTACGAACAGCTAGAATCACGAAGAAGCACTCTCCTTGGCTTACCGACAACTTGCGACTCGTTATATCGCTAAAAGAGAAGGCTTATAGTAAATACAAAAGTACAAAAAACGCGAGAGACTGGGAAGCATATAGAGATCTCAGGAACTACACAAACTTTATCATTAAGCAAGAAAAGAGAAATTACTATCAGTCTTTCTATAGCCGTCAAGATATTAGGAGCTTCTGGAAGGAAGTAAAAAAGTTGAGTGGAGGCTCTTCAGATAATGAAGAGGAGTTTTTTAAGTCTACTGAGGCTGACACTATAAATAACTACTTTGTAAACAGTGTTCCGCAAATGCCTGTGGATGATGACCTTTTGGAGTTTTACAGTCAAAATAAGCGTATCTGTGATGAGTTGGATTTTGTTACTGTCGACTGTGGTACTGTAGAGAATTCCTTTAAGCGAATAAAAACCAATGCTACCGGAAGTGATGGCATAAACCTAAAAATGCTAAAGTATTGTTTTCCGTATATCTTGCCTCATATTACAAACATAATAAACTCCTGCATTTTGGAAGGAAAATTTCCGTCAATTTGGAAGAGTGCAATCGTGATTCCTATTTCTAAGGTGTCAGCTCCTTCAGAGCTCAGGGACTTGAGACCAATTAGTATCCTACCAACTTTGTCAAAAATTTTGGAGAGAGTGATGTGTGACCAGCTTGTGAGTTTTATGAATAGTCATGACTTGTTTCCACTGAGGCAGTCTGGTTTTCGTCCCTCGTTTAGTTGTGCTTCGGCGTTGCTGGATATTACGGATGACATTTTAAGGGCTACGGATGGGGGGGAGTTGACGGCTCTGATACTGCTGGACTACAGTAAGGCCTTCGATACGTTAAATCACCGTTTGCTGTGTTCGATTTTACATTATAATGGTTGTAGTGAACTTGCCGTCTGTATGTTACGGGATTATCTTAGTTGTAGAACACAGTGCGTTAGGGTCGGTGAAAACCTCTTATCTCAGAGTGAAATTTGTAGTGGCGTGCCTCAAGGGTCTATTATTGGACCTCTTCTTTTTATCATTTATACATCATACCTTCATGAGGCAGTCAAGCATTGCACTGTGCATAGTTATGCTGACGATACGCAGCTTTATCATTCCTTCAACAAGTTAGATATCGCTAGTGCTGTGGAAAGGATAAATGAAGACCTCGAAGCTGTAAACGTGGCATCCGTCCGGCACTGTCTAGTATTAAATCCATCTAAGTCCGCGGTGGTGCTGTTTGGCAGCAGGGTTGCTGTGGATGTTGCGAGAAAGGATATTGTTTTAACGGTCGGTGGTGTTTCCGTGCCTGTAAAAGACAGTGCTAAAAATCTTGGTGTCGATATGGATAATAGTTTTCGGTATGAAACATATCTAAATAAAAAAGTTAAAACATGTTTGATAAGGTTGCGAAGCTTGTATAGACACAGGGACTATCTTACAACTAGTGCAAAGTCGGTCGTGTGTAATGTGCTTATTCTAAGCCAGTTTAACTACTGTTCCGCACTCTACGGACCTTGTTTAACGACCGAGTACAAAAGAAAAATTCAGCTTGTTCAGAATTCGTGTCTACGTTTTATTTTCGGCATAAAAAAGTTTGATCATATTTCGCATAAACTGGTTGATTTGTGTTGGTTGAACATGGAACAGCGTAGACTTTTTCAATGCGCTTGCTTTTATCATAACATAATTGTGAATAAAACACCTCCTTATGTACAGGCTGAGTTTATACGAACGATCTTTTCAAATAAACATCTGTAATGTATATAATAGTCTCCCTAGTAAACTGCGATTAATGACTGGTGCGGGGTTCAGGGGGGGTCTGAAGAAATTTTTAAGTGGATGAAATTTTTGAATTTTTGAGCAATTGTAACTAAATTATGAGGATTTAATGTTTTTTGATTGTTTGCTGAGCGCGACGGTATTTTGTTTCGTTAAATTTTTTATTATATTATATGTTATTATAATAGTTTATGAAATTTTTTATATGGTTATTTTAAGTTACAGAATTTCAAGGTTAAGTGGAAGATCAAGGGTAGCTTATTGCTACTCATTTGAACTTCGCCTTGTGGGTTTTCCTAAAATTATAAATTTTTCAGTTAATTTTACTTTTGTATATTATTGTGATTATGTATAATTTTTTTTTTAGGAAAATTAAAGACAAATTATTATTATTATATACAGTGTCCGCAAAAAAGTCTGCACCATATGGGATTTTTTTTTATTATGCGTGTTTTTCGAAAATAGTTTTCGGCATCTATCTCTGCATAAAATAAAACCAAAAATGCGTAAAAAAAATTAGTTATGTCATTTACGCAACACCGCCAAAACGTCTTTTGAAAGTTTCGATTGCCAAAAAATGCCTTTATTTTTCAAAACAGACAAAATCATCATAAGGGAAAATTGTTTTTATTCACCTGAAGATACTAGATACGAAGTTTAAGAAAAAAATATTAACATTTTCTTTTTTTTGTTTTTTTGAAAATTCTCACTTATTTATAATTCTTCGGAGTTCTTTTCTTTACATTTAAATTCTAGAGATCCACTTTGATCCAACAAGATCAAAATATTACGTTTTGTTCTTAATTTAGTCTAATTTTGGAACATAAAAATATTTTCATTGAAAATGATAGGACCATCTTGGACTATTTTCCCATCTCTGAATTCATCTTGGGAAATATTTTAACCGCAGTGGTCACTTATTTTAGAAAAATATCGGCGAATTTTAATTAAAATGAAAACTGACAGATAGAGGTCCCAAATGATGTCCAAATTTACCCGAAATATCCTGACAATAAACTAATATGAAATTTATTTAATTTTCCTATCAACAATGCTTACTAAGACAGACAAAATTGAAATTGTTCTAATTCATGGCGAGAACAGAACAAACAGGGATACAGCTAATAGTTTTAACCACTGCGGTTAAAATATTTCCCAAGAGGAATTCAGAGATGGGAAAATAGTCCAAGATGGTCCTATCATTTTCAATGAAAATATTTTTATATTCCAAAATTAGACTAAATTAAGAACAAAACGTAATATTTTGATCTCGCTGGATCAAAGTGGATCTCTAGAATTGAAATGTAAACAAAAGAACTCCGAAGAATTATAAACAAGTGAGAATTTTCAAAAAAACAAAAAAATGAAAATGTTAATATTTTTTTCCTAAACTTCGTATCTAGAATTTTGAGGTAAATAGAAACAATTTTCCCTTATGATGATTTTGTCTGTTTTGAAAAATAAAGGCATTTTTAGGCAATCGAAACTTTCAAAAGACGTTTTGGCGGTGTTGCGTAAATGACATAACTAATTTTTTTACGCATTTTTGGTTTTATTTTATGCAGATATAGATGCCGAAAACTATTTTCGAAAAACACGCATAATAAAAAAAAATCCCATATGGTGCAGACTTTTTTGCGGACACTGTATGAAAAAAAAGTTTTAATTTTTATTCCCAACAACCAACAACATCCTGTATAATGTAGCGATAACATTTACCTTGCATAAGAATAAACTCAGAAAGAAAATGGAAATAAATAAAAATTGATAAGAATATTAAATTTTTAATGATTCACTTTGTGTCTTGTATAGTAAATACTTCGTAACTGATTTCAGTTTTCATTGAGCTTTCGAGGCGTAAAGATGGTTCGTTAAGTGCCCTCTATACCAGAATAATTCCAGGGATGAATGTATGTACAAGAAAATTAACAAAGATAAATGTAAGTACTTTTTGTCTTTTTAAGGGCATGTAAAGTGTAAGAAATGTTTTGCATTTAGTAGCAAGTATTTTTACAGTTAATAATTTCTTATTCTTATATGTACTTTACTATGTAAAATATCTCTTAAAAATTAAACAATTAACTAAATTAAATTATTATGTAAATCCATAGTATTCAAATTCTACCTTTCTTCAAAAATTTAACTTCCCTTAACTAATTAAATTAATTAATTGGAATTAATCATAGATTGATTGTAAATTAATATGCTGAGCATAAATATAAACGATACTAATTACTAATGCTTTTGACGATTCAGTTATTGTCGTGAGACAATTGTAGAGGCCGTGCGGAATGTCGTGAACGATGAGTCGCACCATCGCAGTAGTCGAAAATGTGAATAACTTGCTTGTTACTAAAAAATTTTAAAAATTTTTAAATCTCTCGTCATTTATATAAATTAGTCAATGTGTTTATCTTTTAAAATTTCACTACAATAGCCCTCTTCCTTCTAAATAACCCAGTCTTCGCGTAGCTTTTTTCAAGGGCATCGTTCACGAGATTCCGTACTACCTCTAATATACTTCTATTTTTCAGTTCAAATTCAATCGTTGACGTGCAAAGATGTCCCCTTAGATGTTTTTGACCCAAATCAAGAAGATTACAAGGAATATTATTGGAACAAGATAAACTTATTGCAAGTACACACTTTTCTATAATTTATTTCTCCCAGGGTTTTTTATTTAAATTAAAACAAATAATATTTTTAATTAATAATTAGTAATTTTTTAATTAACAAATTGAATATTATTCTGAAACCGAATATTATTTTCTTTTAACTTTGCTTCTAATTAATTATAATAGTCATTAGCTTTAAATAATCCTCAAATGTCTCAAAAAAAAGATGTGGGTGTTCTGACTTTAGTTCTGCCACAAAGGCAGAAATAGCAAGTCGGAAAGATTGCTTTTTCATAGTAGAAGATATCTAAAGGATCCATTGTATTAAGGGTGTGCTAACTGTTCTTGAATTGTCTTAAAAATCCAACTTAATTCCAATACATTTTTGGTAGTAAAAATGAAATTTGTCTATATTATTGGTACAATAAAGCACTAGTGACTGATGCTTTTGATAATAATTTTTTTTTCGCCGTAGTTTTAAATTTAAACATTATTATTTTCTCCTTCCAAGCTTTTAGTAACAATAAATAATTAACTTTTACAAGTATAAAAATACATATTTCGTTACATAATAATTGTTGTGCAAATCTGAAGTTTAAATTTACAAAGGCACAACAATTGATAAAGTATTTCATGATTCACTCTGTCATTTATAGTAAAACTTCGTAATTTGTTTTAGTTTCGTTTGAACTTCTGAGTCGAAAGGATCGTTCCAGAAGTGCCAGTGCGTTTAACAACAGAACCTAGGGATTAACAGAAAACGAACAGAGACACGGACAACAATTCCAGAGTTGCAATTGTGGAAAGAAAGCTGCCAGTTGCATTCCCAATAAAACGAGTGAAAGAATTTTGTAAGTAAGATTTATGATATTTATAACTTTTGTCTAGCTAACTAATTAGTAAATAAATTTAAAGCGTTTTAATTCACTGTTTTGAATTGTTATAAAAATTAAAAAATATTTTTAATTAGGTAGTGCTTTAAATACGTAACCATTAATTTACATAAACACAAGGATCGAGTCAAAATAATCAGTAATTCGTATGTAGGTAATTAATGCAATTACCCGGTAATTGAGTAGGTCATTCATTAACTCTCTAAAATAACAAAAAGACTAGGATTACTTTCATTAAATTAATTTTAACAAAAAATACAATTAATTATTAATGTTTAAATCAACCAATAGCATTTAATTAATTTTAAGGGTGTATTTGTAAGAAATTTTTGGCAAGTAATATTTCAGAGTTGATTAATTAAGTTTAGTTTTGCCCTAATTTCAAAATAGGCTTTAGGTAAAATATCATTTAACAATTAGCATTAAACTAATTTAAATGATCATGTAAACACATAGTAATCTGATGTTTGAAATTCTATTCTCTTCAACATCCTGTATAATGTAGTGATAAGCATAAGAATAAATTTTGTAAAAGTAATAAATAATTAAAAATAGATAAGAACATTGAATTTGTAATGATTCACTTTGTGTCTATCATAGTAAACATTTCGTAATTTGTTTCAGATTTCATTCAACTTTTGAACCGGAAAGATCGTTCGTTAAGTGCTCTCTATACCAGAATAATTCCAGAGACCAATGGACCGAGGATTACAAGAAAATTAACAACGATTAATGTAAGTACTTTTCGTCTTTTTAAGGATATCTAAAGTATAAGAGAAAGAGCTATTATGCAAATGCATTTAGTATGCTTATTAGTTAATAAACTTCTTTTCCTTGTAAATATTTAAAGTGAAACTTGGTGAAAAAATCGTATGTGTATTTAATTTATTTTGCAAATTAAAAATTTATTACTTAATTGAAAATAATCATTGGTTGACTATGCTTAATACATATTAAAATGTTTCTTATTTCAGTTTCCGTTCAAATCTTCGGTTTGGAAAGATGGTCTTGTAACTAACAGTTCTTCATTTTGCCGAACAGCGAGAGGATTACAAGAAAACTTAATGGACCAAGTTGAAGTTATTTTACCTAAGTTTATTTACTTTCGAGCTATTTTGGATCAAAATATGTTTAATTATTAGTTACTAAAAGCTAATTAATTGGAAATAATCATTGGGCGAAAATTACTAAAATTTAAGTAAGTAATTTTAATTAATTTTAAATAGAGAATACACCCTAGAAGTTGTTTGCTTTTTGCTATGCTGCATGTATTTTTAATTAATTATTTATATTGAAAAATAAAAATTAATTACTTAATCGAAACATAATACTAAAACATATCTTATTTCAGTTTCCGTTCTATCGTCGACAGTGAGAGTGTCTTTTGGTCCACATCAAGAGGATTTTTAGAAAACCTAATGTACCAAGTTAAAGTTATTTTACCTAAAGTTGATTTTCTCAAAGCGCTTTCGAGATATTTTGAATCAAAATATTTGTAATTATTGGTTAATTAATTGGAAATAATCATTGAGCGATAACTACTAAAATTAAAGTAAGTATATGTACCTAATTTTAAGTAGAGAACTCACTCTTCTAGAAACTTTATTGAAGCACTTTGATTACAGCTTTTATTTTTAATTCTTAATTTTGCTAATTAAAAATTAATTACTTAATTTAAAATAATCATTGGTTGAATCCTGTATCGACACATGCCTATTACATACTAAAACGTTTCTTATTTCAGTTTCCGTTCAAATCTTCGACTTTAAAAGATGGTCTTGTGACTAACAGTGTTTTATTTTGCCTAACATCGAGACGATTAAAAGAAAACTTAATGGACCAAGTTGAAGTTACTTTATCTAAGTTTATTAACTGACAGCGCTTTCGAGATATTTTGGGTCCAATTATGTTTAATTATTGGTTATTAAAAGTTAATTAATTGGAAATAATCATTGGACGAAAATTACTAAAATTTAAGTAAGTTATTTTAATTAATTTTCAACATAGAACATACTCTAGAAGTTTGTTTGCTTTTTGCTATGCTGCATGCTGCATGTATTTTTAATTAATTTATATTGAAAAATAAAAATTAATTACTTAATCGAAACATATACTAAAACATATCTTATTTCAGTTTCCGTTCTATCGTCGACAGTGAGAGTGTCTTTTGGTCCACATCAAGAGGATTTTTAGAAAACCTAATGGACCAAGTTGAAGTTATTTTATCTAAGTTGATTTTCTCACAGCGCTTTCAGGATATTTTGAATCAAAATATTTTTAATTATTGGTTACTAAAAATTAATTAATTGGAAGTAATAATTGAGCGATAACTACGAAATTTTAAGAAGCAAAAGTCCTTTTAACGATTCAGCTTGTGTCCAAAATGGGTACATCAGACTAACATCTCGATTAGTTTCAGATTACATTCCACCTTTGATTCGGAAAGATGCTTATTCTTATCAAGCCGACAGTGTCTTCTGGTTTTGGACCCACCATGAGGATTAGGAGATTTAATGGACGAAGCTTAATTTATTTTTAATTTATTTTGTATTGTATTTAAGTAGAGGGTAGCTACACCTCTCGATTAGTTTTTTTTTTAATTATTTTTTTTCAATTTAAATTCATTGCTTGCTTAAGAGGCTAGCTACCCCTATTTACTGGTCATCGCTAGCGAAGACGTAGCAGCTAGGTAAGTTGCTTCCAACAGCTCTTCTCCACGTTAAAGAGAGCGCGAGGGGAAGCAACCTCTAAGACCACTGCGAGTTGTCCTCGAATTGGTTGGAGGTTGTTCCTCTTTCGTGGTCTGTAATGTGGTGATGGGCGTGGGCTCCATGTAGCAATGTGGGTGTGCGTTGGCGCCGGGCGGGGAGGGGTAGGTGGGAGGGGGGTCGGCGGTCCCCTCCCCCCTACCCCTCCCCGCCCGGCGCCAACGCACATGCGCACTCCTACACGGAGTCTACGCGCATGCGCATTAGAGACTAAGGGGGAGGAGCAACAACCGACAATTTCGAGGACAACCCCCAGTGGTGGAGGGGGGTGCCACCCCTCGTACTCTCTCGGACAAGGTGCAGGGTTGAAGCGATGCCACCCACCTAGCAGCTACCTGATAAGCAGCCATTACCAGTTTTAATATTAATTAATATTTTGTAATTATTTATTGTTTTAATTATGTATTATGTCTTGTGGGCCACCGCTTGATGAGCCGAACTCCTCAAGCGATGACTCCTCAAGCTTTATTTGTTACAGTTACTTCTTTCCAAATCTAACGAGGGGTGGACTTGTTGCAGCCCATGCTATGGGTTGCAACTTTTAATCTCTTTTCTAATGGTATAGCTATTTTTATAATTTTTAATTTCTGCTGCATACATCGATTAGGACACAGACTGAATCATTAAAGGGACTTTTATGTCTCTTGAATCTCGCTTGGATGATTTACTAAGCGTTGGCCCGTCAATCAATAATAAATTGTTTACAAATAATTAGTTTTAAATTTGTATAATTAATTACTTAATTACTAGTATATTATTATTATTTTCTTGTGTACATAATTATATTAAATATACGTTTTATAATATACTTTTGTGTATTTTTCATTTTAATAAATAGTAAGTAAACTGATGTAAATCTTGACATTTTTTCCCAAGAAAACAGCACTCTTGGAGTTTTAAGACTCTTCTCTCCATACTCTTCTTAATTTTCAATTAACTTTTGATTTTAAAAGCAAAAAATAAATTTGTTGAAGACAAATGAAGTCTTAATACATAAATTCCAGCTGGCTAAATCTGTAATACAAAGAGTTCTTCTTTACTTGTGTGAAATGAAATGACAGAGGCAGAGGAGATTGCTATATGAGATTAAATAACAGATAAGTATGACAGCTGATATTAAAAGAGAGAGCTATAGAGATAGATAAAGAGATGAATAAAATGAGATAAAAACATAGTAAAATAGAGGGAGTTAGAGAGAGATTCAGACAAAAGGAGATATATAAAGAGACTGATGAAATGAAAGAAAAACATTGTAAAATAGAGGGAGTTATTGATAGATTAAGAGATAAGGAGATAGCGATGAATGAAATGAGATGAGAGAAACCATAGAAAAATAGAGGAAGATAGAGATAGGTAAACAGGCATATACAGAGACTGATGAAATGAGATAAAAACATAGTAAAATAGAGGGAGTTTAGAGATAGATACAGAGATAAGGAGATAGATAAAGAGACCGATGAAATAAGCTAAAAACATAGTAAAATAGAGGGAGTTTAGAGATAGATACAGAGATAAGGAGGTAGATAAAGAGACTGATGAAATGAGCTAAAAACATAGTAAAATAGAGGGAGTTTAGAGATAGATACAGAGACAGAGATAAGGAGATAGATAAAGAGACTGATGAAATGAGATAAAAACATAGTAAAATAGAGGGAGTTTAGAGATAGATACAGAGATAAGGAGATAGATAAAGAGACCGATGAAATAAGCTAAAAACATAGTAAAATAGAGGGAGTTTAGAGATAGATACAGAGATAAGGAGGTAGATAAAGAGACTGATGAAATGAGCTAAAAACATAGAAAGATAGAAAAAAAGATAGATATGGAGATAAGTATACAAATGAAATGCGATAAAAAGATAGATATAGAGATAAGGAGACAGATAAAGAGACTGTGGAAATGAGACATTAAGATAGCAAAATAGAGAAAGACAAAGATTAATATTGAGATAAAGAGACAGACAGAGAGAGACAGATAAGTATCAGATAAAGGGACAGATAAGGAAAGACAGAAGGAGACAGATAAGGAGCAGATAAGGTGACAGATAAAGTGAGACAGAAAGAGCAGTTAAGTTGACTAAAAAAGAGACAAATAAGGAGAGAGATAAGGAGCAGATAAGGTAACAGATAAAGAGAAAGATAAAGAGAGACAGAAAGAGTAGATAAGGTAACGGATAAAGAAACACATAAAGAGAGATAGAAGGAGCAGATAAGGTAACAGATAAAGAGACAGATAAAGAGAGACAGAAAGAGTAGTTAAGTTGACAGAAAAAGAGACAAATAAGGAGCAGATAAAGAGAGATAAAAAGAGCAGATAGAGAAACAGATAAAGCGAGATAGAAAGAGCGGTGAAGTTGATAGAAAAAGAGGCAGATAAGGAGATAGAAGGAGCAGATGAGGTAACAGAAAAAGAGACAGATAAGGAGAGAGAGAAGTAGCAGAGAAGATGAAAGAGATGGAGAACTCCCAGGGCAGGGGGTCTTGTCACTGTATCTCCTCGTTCTCTCTCTCTCTCTCTTTATCTGTCTCTTTCTGTCAACTTAACTGCTATTTCTATCTCGCTTTATCTGGCTCTTTATCTGCTCTTTCTCTCTATCTTTATGTGTCTCTTAATCTGTTACCTTATCTGCTTCCTATCTTTCTCTTTCTCTGTCTCCTTATCTCTCTCCTTATCTGTCTCTTTATCTGTCACCTTATCTCTGTATCTGTTTCTATCTCTAAACTCCCTCTATTTTACTATGTTTTTATCTCATTTCATCAGTCTCTTTATCTATCTCCTTATCTCTGTCTCTGTATCTATCTCTAAACTCCCTCTATTTTGCCATGTTTTTAGCTCATTTCATCAGTCTCTTTATCTACCTCCTTATCTCTGTCTCTGTATCTATCTCTAAACTCCCTCTATTTTACTATGTTTTTAGCTCATTTCATCAGTCTCTTTATCTACCTCCTTATCTCTGTATCTATCTCTAAACTCCCTCTATTTTACTATGTTTTTATCTTATAGCATCAGTCTCTTTATCTACCTCCTTATCTCTGTCTCTGTATCTATCACTAAACTCCCTCTATTTTACTATGTTTTTAGCTCATTTCATCAGTCCTTTTATCTACCTCCTTATCTCTGTATCTATCTCTAAACTCCCTCTATTTTACTATGTTTTTATCTTATAGCATCAGTCTCTTTATCTACCTCCTT